>OY757542.1:3999719-4027304 GCA_963584105.1 Alviniconcha strummeri
GGACACTGTCTTGTGACTTTGTCCATCACTTCCTATTGAAACATTAAAATAGCTCTCATCGCTGCCCATTATAATGCAGAAGTCATTCTGGTGGTGACAGTGTAGCGATAGGTATATAATCTCCCTCTCCCCACCCCTCCATACCCCCTTCCCCCCCCCCCTTCTCCCCGTCCCTAATAAGCCGTACGGTTTCTGTGGACGTTAAGCACCATGTTTACTTACTTTTTTACTTCAAAGGTAGAGAGCCGGTTTGGTCTAGCGGTATGACGTTAGGCTGGTAAGCAGAAGGTCCTCGCTCGATTCCGCTTCGGCTCTCCTTTCTCTTCAAAAAGGATTGTGTTTTGTGGACACTCTTAATCTGACTTTGTCCCTCACAATTAATGAAACATTAAAATGGCTCTCCTCGCTGCCATCTTAATGCAGGAGTCATTCTGGTGGTGACAGTGTAGCGATAGGTATAATTATAATCTCCCTCTTCACCCACCTCCATACCCCCTTCTCCCCTTCTCCCCGTCCCTAATAAGCCTTATGGTTTCTGTGGAAGTTAAGCACCATCAGTGTTTGCTTACTTACTTCAAACGTAACCACTGAGGTCGATAAAACTGCTCCTGTCCGCCAGTTCTGCTACTTCACAGTAGCCAATCTGACCTCCTCCCACCCCCCACCCCCCACACCCCTCCGAACTGACTTCCGTCAATCAATCTCTGCACAAACTCAAGTGTTTGTACACAAAAAAACTGCATAATTAAGGCTGCAAGTGCTCTAGCTGCTTTAATTACGATTCCTCTGCGACACTGGCGGAGTCCAGGTCCGAAGCCGCGAGATTGAATCTGGTCACGAGATTTGAAGACGTGTCCTCACGGTCGCGACGGCGCCGTGTGACGAAGGTGGCCTCCGCTGACACCAAGGATCTGTGGGTGGCCGCTGCCGAAGACTTTCTGCGAACAATGACAGCGGTGGGGCGAGCCACCCCGTAAGCGTAGGACGTTGTGTGTGGCAGGTTCAGGGGTCTCGCCTCAAGTTCATGAACAACGTCAGACGCCTCGGATCTGGGAGTGTCCGGGTCCGGGTCCGGTTTCGTGTCCTCCGTCACCACCGGGTGGTGGTGGTGTCCTCTGTCACCAGACGGTGGTTCTTCCACCACCTCAGCGTCGGCGCTTGTTGAATCGGTCGCGTTTACGGTATCACCGGGGCTTTCTGGGACGGACTCTTTCACATCTGCCGCAGCCGGGTCGGAACTCGTCGAGGTTTGGTTTCTTTTCTCGGCGTCGCTGCACCGATTCAACGCGGTCAGCAGACGACTGGAGGTCTTGCTTCGTTCCAGGGACAAGCTGTCGCCATCACGCGCTGCTTTCTTCTTTGGGCAGCGGTACGCCGGAGCGCTGCGTAGTTCCCGTGACCTGACCACCTCCTTGACGATCTTGGTCTTGTAGGCGTTCCACATGACCTTCCTCTTGTACGACTCCAGGATGGACGCTTCAGAGGGGTACCTGGAACACGATCGTTCGTTTTGACTGATCATTTCCAGTTGGGGAACGATTTCAGAGTCTGAATCTGAAATCTGAAAAGATCATGAGGTGTATAGTTTTGATTATTGCCCTTTTTGTTTGTTTGTTGTTGTTGTTGTTTGTTTATTGTTGTTTGTTTATTGTTGTTGTTGTTGTTGTGTGTGTGTGTGTGTGTGTGTGTGTGTGTGTGTGTGTGTGTGTGTGTGTGTGTGTGTGTGTGTGTGTGTGTGTGTGTGTGTGTGTGTGTGTGTGTTGTTGTTGTTGTTGTTGTTGTTGTTGTTTTTGTCGTCTTCCCCCCTCCCGGGGGGGACCTTTGCAAATCGAAGTCTAGCCTACCCTCGCCTTTAACCCTAAAGTGTTATTTCTTTTCCCCCCATTTTCTTGTGAATTTCAAGTAAATGCCGCAAATAGCTAAAGCAATGAAGAGGGAAGGGAGAGAACTAGAAGCCTGTTGCTGATAATTTTTCAAAGAGTACCCAAAACTGTGATACCTAATTCCAAGTAAGAACTTGCCCAAATGAGCTTCAGCCAAATGTAACTGATCTGTTTTTGGCAACAGCAATGAATGCGTGTGTTTGAAAACACTGCTTGTAGAAACGTCACACAGACCCGAACTGCAAGGTGCAGAGCACACTTTGTTCGACAAGCGGGGAGCGGGGATAGCTCAGTGGTCAAAAAGTCATTCTTGGGTTCGAATCCCTGCAGGAGCGCAGGAGAATTTTCTTCTCCATGGTCAACTGTCTGTGCTGACTCTTTATTTGGGTATTTGTTCCACCCGCGTGTTACTGCTGTTTGGCTTGGTGACTGTTTGTTGCGTTTGTTATGTGAACTTCGTTTGGCTTGGTGACTGTTTGTTGCGTTTGTTATGTGAACTTCGTTTGGCTTGGTGACTGTTTGTTGCGTTTGTTATGTGAACTTCGTTTGGCTTGGTGACTGTTTGTTGCGTTTGTTATGTGAACTTCGTTTGGCTTGGTGACTGTTTGTTGCGTTTGTTATGTGAACTTCGTTTGGCTTGGTGACTGTTTGTTGCGTTTGTTATGTGAACTTCGTTTGGCTTGGTGACTGTTTGTTGCGTTTGTTATGTGAACTTCGTTTGGCTTGGTGACTGTTTGTTGCGTTTGTTATGTGAACTTCTTTTGGCTTTGTGACTGTTTGTTGCGTTTGTTATGTGAACTTCTTTTGGCTTTGTGACTGTTTGTTGCGTTTGTTATGTGAACTTCGTTTGGCTTTGTGACTGTTTGTTGCGTTTGTTATGTGAACTTCGTTTGGCTTGGTGACTGTATGTTGCTGTTGTTGGGTGGACATTGTCTGGTTTTGTGACTGTTGCTGTTGTTGGGTGAACGTTGTTTGTCTTGGTAACTGTTTGTTGCTGTTGTTGCGTGAACGTTGTTTGTCTTGGTAACTGTTTGTTGCTGTTGTTGCGTGAACGTTGTTTGGCTTGGTAACTGTTTGCTGCTGTTGTTGCGTGAACGTTGTTTGGCTTGGTAACTGTTTGTTGCTGTTGTTGCGTGAACGTTGTTTGGCTTGGTAACTGTTTATTGCTGTTGTTGCGTGAACGATGTTTGGCTTTGTGACTGTTGCAGTCGTTGTGTGAACATTGCTCCGTTTTGTGACTGTTTGCTGCAGTTGTGTGAAGGTTGCACACGTGTGTCCTTTAATGTCCATACGGTTGTTTGCTGACGAGGGTCCTGGTGTGCTCCATGGCTTGAGGCGACGCCAGTTTCAGGAACATCGACTTCTTCATCCGAAGCATCCTGGCACCAGAGCTGACCAAGAGTAAAGTGCTGTTGCACGCCCGTGGTGGCGCTTTGATCAGAGAAGGCATGTCCTGAAGAAGAGAAACAGGAACCCGAGAGAAAAATTAACTTTGACGGGACAGAGCATAAAATATAATCTATCTGTGATGGATGAACAAAAAGGACGGATCGAGTCTTGTACCTAGACGACTCTTGCTAGTGCCAGCTACCAGCCCTGTAATGAAGGAACAATCAGTAATAATAACGTTGACAGAGAAGTCGATCGTGTCCTGTAATGAAGGAACAAACTGTAATTACATCCGAAACGTCAGCCTCTTCGTCGTGACTCTTCTTTCGCCAGTTTGGCAAACAAATAATAATTGTGCTCTCCGTGGTGATCAAGTGTGGCTTCTTCGGAAGGCAATAGAAACGTCGCTCCATCACAAGGCGAGAAAGCTTAATTAGGCTGTCACAACACATTAACGCCATGCAGCAAAAACACCAAGGCTTGGGCTGTGTCACAACACACTGACACCAAGCAGCAAGAACACCATGGCTTGGGCTGTGTCACAACACACTGACACCAAGCAGCAAGAACACCATGGCTTGGGCTGTGTCACAACACACTGACACCAAGCAGCAAGAACACCATGGCTTGGGCTGTGTCACAACACACTGACACCAAGCAGCAAGAACACCATGGCTTGGGCTGTGTCACAACACATTGACACCATGCAGCAAGAACACCATGGCTTGGGCTGTGTCACAACACACTGACACCATGCAGCAAGAACACCATGGCTTGGGCTGTGTCACAACACATCGACACCATGCAGCAAGAGTACTAAGGCTTGGGCTGTGTCACAACACATCGACACCATGCAGCAAGAGTACTAAGGCTTGGGCTGTGTCACAACACATGGACACCATGCAGCAAGAGCACCAAGGTTTATATTAAAGTGGTGTTATGCGCTGCGTAGTTATGTGGGACTATCTTCAGCCATCATAAGCTCTTTGCATATCAGCATCATGCATCCACCCTGCAGAAATGGAGATAAACTGTGGTGGGATAATAGAAAACAATGTAACACGCGCAATCCTCTCATCCTTTTTGAATGCATTTTGTCAGTGTACAGTTACATGTGACCCCCAGAGTGATCGACTGAGGAACTCTTACAACAACAACATCATCGGCAGTTCCCACTTTATCCAAAGTAGACCCGACCAGCCTTTGCCATACCCCTTCCCACCCTTCAATTTCCCCTTGTCCTTGGCCTTGTGGTGAACTCACAAAGACGTCTTCTGACTCCAGACTTCCCACGTTGACGTAGACCAGCCCGGACTTCCCCTCCTTTTTCTGCTTCGACATCAAGGAGGTCAAGGTCATGGGACCGGAAGACGCCAGAAGTGCCTTTCTGCGCTCCTCTTCCTCCACCTCCTCGATGAAGGCGCCCCGTCTCTGAAAACACGTACAGAGCATCATTGAAGTGTCCAGACCGCCGGCCTGCTGACCATAGTCTTCACCACAGAATGTACATGTAGTTCGTTTTCAGATATCGTCTTCTGACTAACTAACTAACGAAGGCTCCACGTCTCTAAAAACACATCATCAGTGAAATATTCGGTAAAGCCTAGTAATCATACTCTGAACTATTATGATAGCTAGCTAGGCTACAGTGCTTTTCAAACATCGTTTCTTGACAATAAGTTGGAAGCACGGCTGCTTGCCATTGTCAGTTTGTAGCTGCTCTATGTACTAATTCTGCCAGTGTGACATAAAGCTCTGTGCCAGGGTGATTGACATGCCAGCATAGTGATAATCGTTTCACTCTAAAAGTGTTATTACTTTGTCAGCCTGCCTAACAGCCGTGTGTGATTATCATTACCATGCTATTGTGGTCGTGATGTAACAATCGTGCGTGGCAATGATTTCCTTGTGTGACTGCGAGCCGGCCAACGGCCCTTATGAATGCGAGTTCCTTCTACCTCTCCGGTGTGTACATGCAAGTGTGGCTCTGACGACCGTGTACCTCTCTGGGGTCTACATGCACGTGTGGCTCTGATGATCGTGTACCTCTCTGGGGTGTACATGAACGTGTGGCTCTGACGACCGTGTACCTCTCCGGGGTGTACATGCACGTGTGGCTCTGACGACTGTGTACCTCTCCGGGGTGTACATGCACGTGTGGCTCTGATGATCTTGTACCTCTCCGGGGTGTACATGCACGTGTGGCTCTGACGGCCGTATACCTCTCTGGGGTGTACATGCACGTGTGGCTCTGATGATCGTGTATCTCTCCGGTGTATGCGTACATGTGTGGACCTGATGACCTTGCCGGTGTGTACATGCACGTGTGGCTCTGACGGCCGTGTACCTCTCTGTTGTGTACATGCACGTGTGGTTCTGACGACCGTGTACCTCTCTGGGGTGTACATGTACGTGTGGCTCTGATGATCGTGTACCTCCCCGGTGTGTGCGTACATGTGTGGACCTGATGACCTTGCCGGTGTATACGTGCACGTGTGTTTGTGATTACCTTGCCAGGGTGTACATGCACGTGTGACCATGATAACATTGCCAGTGCGTATACGCCCGTGTGACCATGATAACCTTGCCAGTGTTTTTTACATGCACCTGTGGCCATGATAACCATGCCAGTGTTTACATGCACCTGTGCCTGGCAGGCGGTAGCCCTGATATAACCCTATGTGGCTGACTGGGCTCAAAGCACCAACTAACTAACTAACTAGCCTTGCCGATGGTAGCCCTGATATAACCTACGTGACTGACTGGGCTCAAAGCACCAACTAACTAACTAACCAACCAACCAACTAACTAACTGACTAACCTTGCCGGTGGCGACGTACTCGAGGCCCAGTGAAGACAGCAGTTTCTCTTTGCTGCTCTCAGACTTCTCCTCCTCCTGCTGCTCCTCCTCAGTCTGGCCTGCAAAGCGCAGCGAGCAGAAAGCCGCCTGGGTTAGTTAGGTTATCAGCTGTACAGGAGGATATCTAACTGACAAGTTTTCCTTCCTTCCCAGAACCGTTAACGGCTGTATGGAACGAGCTGGCACCAGAGACAACAGTAACCGGTACTTTTAACTGACACCTTTCTGCCATGGTCCTGCTGACGAGATAACAGCTTTTTTCTTTCTTCCTCTGTGTGTGTGCGTGCGTGCGTGCGTGCGTGCGTGCGTGCGTGCGTGTGTGTGTGTGTGTGTGTTAACTTAGCCTCTTTTTTCTTTTTCTTTTCTTTTTTCATGCAGAAAGCCCTCTTCCTTCATCCCACCCTCCACTCCCAGTTTTCTGCCTATCGGACCGATTGAGTGCCTACAAGTATGTTTATTTTTTTATTTTTTTCCAGTCCGAACAATGTTCGATTGTTCGATTAACACACACACACACACACACATACATACACACACACACACACACACACACACACACACACACACACACACACACAAACAACCGACATGCCCGTTAATGCAGTTGTCATTGTGACCTTGTTGACCTCTCTCTCTCTCTCTCTCTCTCTCTCTCTCTCTCTCTCTCTCTCTCTCTCTCTCCCCTCTCTCCCTCTATCCTTCTGCCAATTGTTTCTTCTTTTGGGCCCTGTCATAATCTGGAAAGGGACACAACTCACGTGCGACAGATGCAGACGACAGAAGTTCGATGATTTCCTCGGAGAGAACCAAGGATTGCGCACGACCCCTGCTGGGCGCCTCCTTCTCCTCCTCCCCGCTTCCCTCCGACAGACAGCGGATCACCTGACACTTGCCCTGGTCGACAGGATTTAACAGCATCATCTTAACTCCTTCACTGCCATAATGTCACTTGAACACGACCAATAATAGTGCGAAATTTCAAACCCTTAAGCCTTTTTGTTTTCTTTCTTTGCACTGGCATGTGGAAGGATAATCATGAAAATGCAAAACATTGAAAGTAGATGTTACAGGACTGGAAAATATACTGTTTGCAGGCGCTTCCGTGCATTTTTCAGCCGGGAAATTTTACAGGCTGGGGCAGTGAAGGGGTTAAGACAACCACTGTGTGCTGCTGCGTTTGGTGAATATAGCTGTTTACTGTGTTTCAGTGCTATACGTGGTTCTGGTCCTGCTTACCACTCTGAACTGCTGCATGCCTACACTCCGTCTCGTACACTACGCTCTTCTTCTGACACCTGCATGCTAGAAATCCAATAATACAAACGCAAGACTCATGGCTTTCGCACCTTCGCTTGCTTTGGACCCCACATTTAGAATTCACTCCCACAAGACCTTAGACACTGCTCAACCCTGTCATCTTTTAAAGCCAAACTGAAAACCTTCCTCTTCTCACAGTATTTCCATCCTAACTAATATCAGTACCCAGTTTCTTCTACAGTCATTGTGAGTGTGTGTGTGTGTGTGTGTGTGTGTGTGTGTGTGTGTGTGTGTGTGTGTGTGTGTGTGTGTGTGTGTGTGTGTGTGTGTGTGTGTGTGTGTGCGTGCGTGCATGCGTGCGTGCGTGCGTGCGTGCGTGTATGCGTGCGTGTATGCGTGCGTGCGTGCGTGCGTGCGTGCGTGCGTGCGTGCGTGCGTGCGTGCGTGCGTGCGTGCGTGCGTGTGTGTGTGTGTGTGTGTGTAGTGCGTTTTTTAAAATTTATTTTTAATAATTCTTTATGTAAATTGTTTTGGTAGGACTATGTTCTACATGTGTATAGAATATCATATTTAGGTTAATATGTATCATGTGAGCGCTCAGAGCGTTGATGAGTGCATGATAAATGTACATCATCATTATTATTATTACTGGCGCTTTAAAAATAGACCTATGCCCAAAAACTGCACAGCTATTAAAGCTATGTATATGCAATAGCTATGCGGTCTTTGTTATGCCCAATTTGTTTTTATTTTATTTTTAACAGCCAATGCAGCCAATATGATTAAATAAACCACAACCCAGCGTATGCTGGCACCATGGTGTTTTCCAATTTTATTGAATGAACTCGAATCCAAAATGCACGCCGTCACCATGGTTACGCATCAGCACGCCCTACACAACTGAAAAAAAAAAAAAAAAAAAAAGGACGAAAGAAAGAAAGAACGAAAGCAAACCCAACAAACTATAACTGATTAAATGCGTGCAGCGAGTTCACCCTTCAACACATCCTGCTCAGAATCATTATTCCCTTCACCCCAAAAAATGCGAGACGGAAGCTGCTAATGATCAATACGAGAAATGTGGCCATTGCCTTGTAAGCGCGCTCCTACCTCGTATTTTGCTGGTCGTGTAGTTATTATCAGCCAAAGAAACTGAGCGGGCGTAATGGTGTCGAATAATCATTATATCCTATTATTGCATTATTATTTCATAATAGCATTGCATTGTTATTTCATTGTGCCATATCGGTTGGTCATATTACGCAATATGTTACATTACATCTTCTGATTATCAGAGGCCTTCACATTACGTTCCAACATCAAAGAGATGTTCAGCGATAGAGACTGCAGTTCCGTATGCAAAAAAAATCCTACTTTCCTAGCGCTGTTTAAGGTGGGAGTGCAAACCGTTGCATGGTCTACTCTACTTCAAATGTACATTATCTGTTTAACAGAGAAAGGAAGTTCTTCCCTGGTTTGGCTTGGTGGTAAGGCGTTAGGCTGGTAAACAGTAGGACTTCGTTCGAATCAACTTCTGCTCTCCTTCCTCTTCAAAAGTTGTAGTTCATGAACACTTTGATTGTAACTTTGATTATAACCCTCACAATTAATGAAACATTAAAATGGCTTTCGCGGCTGCCCATCTTAATACATAAACCATTCAGGTGGTGACAGTGTACAGAGTTAGGTATAGTCTCCCTCTTCTCCCATCTCTTGGGATTTTGTTCCCCGCCAGTACCTTTTCACAGACAACCCGGCGTTAAATCAGTTGAACCAAAACCAATCTTTAGAAAGAAGTCTGAACTGTTAGCAGCCAGGGCACTGGTCATCTCACAACACCAGTTCTGCAGTTCGACAAAACCGGCGTGGCAATTTCTATTCATTCTGCATTCATGTGCGGTAGATTCTATATTCACTTCGCAAGATTTTAGCATTCCCAGTTTTTTCCATTAACTCGAAATCGGCTGAACGAAGCTGACAGACGCAATTTGTCTCCTGCATATTTAACGAGTATCCATTTTTCTCACTCACCTCCATGCAGATGTAGAGCCACTCTTCTGTTGTGTTGTTCTCTACCACGATCTTGTTGATCTTGTACTGAAACATAAAGTGTTGATCTCGTACTGGAACTAAATTGTTGATCTTGTACTAAAATACAAACTGCTGATCTTGTACTAAAACATAAAGTGTTGATCTAGTACTGGAACATAAAATGTTGATCTCGTACTAGAACACAAAGTGTTCATCATTACTGAAACACAAAGTATCGATCTTGTACTGAAACACAAAGTGTTGATTTCGTACTAAAACATAAGGTGTTGATATTGTACTGAAACATGATCCTGTACTAGAGCAAAAAGTGTTGATGTTGTGTTCAAAGTGCTGATCATGAACTACCGAAACACAAAGTGTTGAGTTTGTGCTAAATTGAAAAATCTCGTTCTTCTGCTAACACAGAAAGAGTTGATCTGTGTAGTCAGCACACGTCTATGATCTTGCACTAAAACGAAAAGTGTTGGTCTTATATTAGCACAGTAAGTGTTGATCTTGTATTAACATAAGTGTTGATTTCGTGCTAGAACACAACACCGTGAACTTCAACAGAAACACAAAGTCGTGGTCTTGTAACGAAAACGTAAAAAGCAGGAATTGTCCGTCTTGTACTGTAACGCTATGCGCGCTCCTGTAGCCAAACCATGTGTTGATTTCTCACTGAAACGACGGTTCATGATGTACAGAAACGAAAACTGTGTACTGGTCAGGTTTCTAAAACGCAAAGTGTCGATTATACTTTAAGTGTTGTGTGTATGCACAAAGTGCTGCTTTTGCACTAAAACTCAAACTGTCAGTTTTGTATTCGAACAAAGCAAATGATTTTATACCCAAAACAAGACATGCTAGTTGTGTTCAAAAGCTACTGGTCTTGTACTCACTCTTTAACACTTGATGATGCTTCTCATTTTAAGAGAACGAAGACAGCGTCTGACATCATTACTATATAAATGCAAAACGTCTTTAACAAAAACTTTCAGTGTTTAGCGCATTTTGTCTCGACGGTGTGACCCGGTAGACAATTATGTCATTTTCGATCAGAAAAATGTCCTATCATACTTGTGATTTCTTTTTCTTTCTTTTTTATCTCCTCCGTTTCACCCAAATTTGACCTTTGCCACTGGCCGGGCGTTGGATTTTAACCTCGACATCTAGAGAGAGTCGATCAGTTCAGGACGATGAGTGTCAAGTTTGTTTGTTCTTGGGTTTTAACGTCCCGGCCTTCACAGAGGGTCAGCTCAGGACGATAGATGTCAGTAGCTAACTACGAAGCCTTTTACGCTGCCTAAATACTACATCTTGCCAATTTATCCTTCTTTAAACTATAATAACAATTACCGTGGATTTGTGGCAAGCTGCCAACCACAGAGGGGAAACAACTCTGAGTTTAGCCATTAAATATAATGTCTTAGATTTTCAAGTGCATGGCTAGGCAAAAGTGGAAAAAAATATATAAAAAATAGTGACAGCCGTAAGATATAAAGTGCCATAGGCGACATGCTCTACAGGGGACGTCAATATGTTGCGCTTTATCCGAGCGCTTTTTACTCTGTGATCTATTGGACTCTGTGGTGTGCAAGTTCCGAGAAAAGGGTTGGTGGGTGTTGATGACTGTAATCCGATGGATGTGCGGGTGTGCGCAGCTGACTAGCTGTGGTGTCCAATACCTCTTGTATTTGGGCCTCCATACACAGAGAGCTGAGTGCGTCCGGACTCCACCACTTGGGGGAGAACAGAGACAGGCGACTGAAACACACACAGACAAACACACACACACACACACACACACACACACACACACGCACGCATATACAACACACATGCACGCACAGACATACACACAATGCGTGCACATGCACATGGACACATGTACGCATACACACACATGCGCGCACATACATGCACGCACGCACGTACACACGCACGCACACACGCATCCACACGCACACACGCACACACACACACACACACACACACACACACACACACACACACACTCAACATGTATAAACTTAAAATCTACATTAACTTGATAAGAGAACGCCTGTCACCCAAGCCGCGGATGGAAAAATAGTCCTTTCAAACCCAGTGATTTATTTTTCTATGACAGGCTGATGCGTTTTGCTAAATATGTACGAGTATGTGACTGCGCGTACATATCTTCGTCGCAACGCGGTAGCCTAGCTACATGTATCTCTGTCTGGAAGTGCATTTATAGTTACAAGCTGTTAACGGGGCAGCGTAAAAAAAGTATGCAACTTTCATGAGACACAGAGCAGGCTTTAGTAAATAATTAATGTCCATCATCTAAAGTGCACCTTATAACTATTTCACACACCTCTGCCTCATTATCTCCATGGTGCTGTGCGATATTGAGATTGACTCTCTCTCTCTCTCTCTCTCTCTCTCTCTCTCTCTCTCTCTCTCTCTCTCTCTCTCTCTCTCTCTCTCTCTCTCTCTCTCGTTCATAAACTCAGTCTCTCTTGACAGTATAGTGTTGTCACTTTCTTTTACCTGTATGTATACACATCATTGTCTTAGCTTAACGTTTATTTTTCCAGTTGCTTTTTGGTTGCCTTCTATTCCCGAGCCACTCTTAAAGGGATTCCGTCTTGTGGAATCAACACAGTGCCATTCAGTTCAATGAAATACCCGACCAAGCTCTGGCTGCCGTTTTCTAACATTTGCCTGCCTTGTGAAGTTCTAGTTTGAACGTTTGCTTACTTGTTCTGCCTGATGAAGTTCTGTTTTGAATGTTTGTCTGTGTGACAAAGTTCTGTTTAGAATGCTTATTTGCCTGATGAACTTTTGTTTAGAACATCTGCTTACTTGTTCTGCCTGATGAAGTTCTGTTTTGAATGTTTGTCTGCGTTACAAAGTTCTGTTTAGAACGTTTATTTGCTTGACGAACTTCTGTTTGGAACATTTGCTTGACTGTTCTGCCTGATGAACTTTTTTTTTGAACGCTTGCTTGCCTGATGAACTTCTGTTTTGAACGCTTGCTTGCCTGATGAACTTCTGTTTTGAAAGCTTGCTTGCCTGATGAACTTCTGTTTTGGACACTTGCCTGGTGAACTTCTGTTTTGAACGCTTGCATGCCTGATGAACTTCTGTTTTGAACGTTTTGCTTTGAATGATTGCTTGCCTGATAAAAAAAAATCCTTTTTTTTTTTTTTTTTCTTTTTTTTTTGGGGGGGGGTGATGGGGGCCGAGTGCCTGCCTGATGAAGTTTATTCACCTACCTAATGAAGTTCTTTTTCTCCATCAGTTCCTTTTCAAAGATTCTGGGGCAGACCTTGCCGAAGACGTCCTTGTCCACCACCAGCAGTTCACACGTCTCCCTGACGGACACCGTGGCTGTTCTCCGGATGTCTTGGAGCAACGCCAGCTCCTGTATGACATGTATTCATACGCATGCTGTTTTTAGGAATGGAACATTGTACTGATTTTGCACATCGTGGAAAAAATGAAGAACAGATAGGCCTGCATAGCATAATAATAATGGTTTGCATAGTGGTACAACGTCACTGAGAACAAGGCACTTCATAAAAGCTCTGCACATAATAGTTAGTTGGTGCTTCGAGCCCAGTCAACCACATAGGGTTATATTAGGGCTAATCTGCACATAAGCATAAAATCAAAAGCGCATAATTATGTTAGGAAGAATACTATCGGGCACTGAAAAGATTAATCTGAGCAGTCCACGCGTCTTTCGGAACGGTAGCTGCATACGTAAGACACCAGACCATAAACAGAAATCAGTTTTCTTAAACCTCATTTGCTCACGCTGATTTTCAAACCCCATGAAGTAATTTCTGTCAAATGACGACTGTGGTCAAACAAATAAAAGCGAATTTGACCACGAAGAAACGCTATCACTACAAAAGCCGTAAACAGTAATGTATATAGAATGAGACCAAACAAATGTTTGACAATTTACGAAGGATGCGGAGGGAAGAGAGAAACAGTTATACACATAGACAGCACTCACGGGAAAAGAAGAAGATGGGGTGGAGAAGAGAAGAAAACAGAGCTATACACACAGACAGCACTCACACCAAAAGAAGAAGATGAGGTGGAAGAGAGAAGGAAACAGAGCTATACACACAGACAGCACTCACGTCAAAAGAAGAAGATGGGGTGGAAGAGAAAAGGAAACAGAGCTATATAGACACAGACAACACTCCCGCCAAAAGAAGGAGTGGAAGAGAGAAAGAAACAGAGCTATATATAGACACAGGCAGCACACACGCCAAAAAGAGAGAAAGAAACAGAGCTATATATAGACACAGGCAGCACACACGCCAAAGAAGAAGGAGTGGAAGAGAGAAGGAAACAGAGCTATATAGACACAGACAGCACGCACGCCAAAAGAAGAAGACGAAGGAGTGGAAGAGAGAAGGAAACAGAGCTATATATAGACACAGGCAGCACTCACGCCAAAAGAATCTCCTCTGCCCAGGATGGCCTCGGTCTTGATGAACGGTACACCGTCACTGTCTGTGTCCTGGACGTTGACGAACACAGATCCAGAGTAGATGAAATAGAAGTTGTGTCCTATGTGACCTCGCCGTAATATGATACGACTCTCTCCCACACTGAAACACAAAGAAGACGAAGTAGAATTTGTGTTGTGTTCTAGGTGACCTCGCGGTAAGCTAATCCCACACATTCCCGCACAGAGTATACGAAATAGACTTTGTGTCCTATGTGACCTTGCGGTAAATCAATCGCACTCTCTCCCACACTGAAACAAAGAGAAGACGAAGTAGAATTGGTATCCCATGTGAACTACTGCAACGCTTCACAAGAACCAACACTACTGCACCGTTGCATCGTTTTACAAGAACCAAAAATACAAAACTGCACCGGACGCTTTACAAGAACCAACACTACTCCATCGTTTCACCAGAACCGAAACTACTACACCGTTTTACAAGAACCAAAACTACACACAAAAAATCCCGGCCGCTCACCAGAACCAACACTACTGCACCGTTTCGCCAGAACCAACACTACTACACCGCTTTGCCAGAACCAACAATACTGTGCTGTTTTACAAGAACCAAAAACTACAAAATTGCACCGGATGCTTTATGAGACCAACACTACTGTATCGCTTCATCAGAACCAACACTACTGCACCGCTTTGCAAGAACCAACACTACTGCACCGCTTTGCAAGAACCAACACTACTGCACCGTTTTGCAAGAACCAACACTACTGCACCGCTTTGCGAGAACCAACACTACTGCACCGCTTTGCAAGAACCAACACTACCGCACTGCTTCACAAGAACCAAAACTACAAAACGGCACCGGTCGCTTTGCAAGAACCAACACTACTGCATCGCTTTACAAGAACCAACACTACTACACCGCTTCACAAGAACCAACACAACTGCATCGCTTCACAAGAACCAACACTACTACACCGCTTCACAAGAACCAACGCTACTGCATCGCTTCACAAGAACCAACACTACTACACCGCTTCACAAGAACCAACACTACTGCATCGCTTCACAAGAACCAACACTACTACACCGCTTCACAAGAACCAACGCTACTGCATCGCTTCACAAGAACCAACACTACTACACCGCTTCACAAGAACCAACACTACTACACCGCTTTGCAAAAACCAACACTATAACACTACTCGCCGCGTCACAAGAACCCAAACTACCGCAGGCTAATTTCCGAGTGGAGCGACTCACCAGGAAAAAGAGACGGCGCGGCAAAGGTAGAGCTGAATCTCCTCCGTGAACTTGTCAAAGCTGCGCATGCCCCGGAAGAGCGCGTGCAGACGTCGGCAGTCCTGTTCCGTGCGATCTTCGGGCGCCACCTCGAACACCCGCAAAGCCCATCGGGGCATCTTCGTGCTGATCTGCAGCAAAAACATCCATGACCCGCAACACCCAGCGAAACATGTTATTTTGTGCTGATCTGTGAAAGACACGTAGAAAAACTAAAAGGCCAGCGGAGTATCTTCGTAGTGATCTGTAAAAGATACGTAATTTGCCCTCTTCCAGGAGAAGAAAATACCTCACAGAAGGAAAACAGAGTGGTTGGGGACGGGGGGGGGGGGGGGGGGGGGGAGGCGGGGAGAGGTGGGGGCTGTTGGCAATGTGTTATAGAAAACTGGCCCACTTACCCTCTCTCTGGAGAAGAATTAATTAGCACCTCACAGACGAGAACGGGAGTTTGAGGGGTGTGGACGGGTGGCGGTAGACGGTTGGCAATGTGTCACAGGGAACTGACCCAACTTACCCAATCCCTGCAGAACAAAACACATCAGAGAAGGGAACGGGGAAAGGGATATGGCAGGTGGTCGTGTGTCATGGGGAACTGGCCCAACTTACCCTCTCCTTGGAGACGAAAACACTCCCACAGAAGCGGTGAGAGGGACGGGTTGGGGTGGGGTGGGGTGGACGACCGGTGTATCGCGGGCAGCTGACCCAAGGGTATATTTTACCTTAGCTCTCCCCGGAGCTAAAACACGCCCGCAGAAGCGGGGAAGGGGTGGGGTGCGACCAGTGTACCACGGAGCTAAAACCACCCCCACAGAAGCGAAGGGGGGACGAACAGTGTAGCCCGGAGAACACACCCAACCTACCCTAGCTCTCTGCAGAGCTGAAACACCCCCGCAGAAGCGGAAAGGTGGGGGGGGGGGGGGAACGACCAGTGTATCACGGAGAACTGTCTCAACTTACCTTCTCTCCGAAGCGAAAAACACGCCCCACAGAAGGAGACCATGCAGTGTGTCGCGGAGAACTAACTCAACTTACCCTGCCTCCGGAGCTACCCCCTCCCTGGTCACAGAAGCGGAGGGGGGACGACCAGTGTATTAGAGACAACTGACCCAACTGACACCCTCTCTAAAAACACCCCCACAGACGGAGACCGTGCAGTGTATCACGGAGAACTGACCCACTAGCTTACCCTCTCTCTTGAGAAAAATGACTTGTTGAAGGCCAGCTTCTCTGCCTCCTGTTCCCCGTACAAAGTTCTCCACTGGATCTCTGCCGCTGACCGCTCCGTCCTGTCCAGACTGTTGATCACGATGGCGGCCTTCAGGCGGATCAGGGTCACCGCGATGAAACCAACCATGCGGAACTTTCGGAACATCTGTGGCGAAGGAGATTGTCCATGGTTTGTACTGCGAGATGGTAGTGCTACAAGATAGCTTGTCAGATTTTTCTATGACGGGTTAGCTTGCAAGTGACAATTGCACACACTTTTATGCTTGAGGCATCTAGCTGTGTGTGTGTGTGTGTGTGTGTGTGTGTGTGTGTGTGTGTGTGTGTGTGTGTGTGTGTGTGTGTGTGTGTGTTTCTCTTTCTCTGTCTCTGTCTCTGTCTATCTCTGTCTCTGTCTGTCTCTGTCTCTCTGTCTCTCTCTCTGTCTCTCTCTCTGTCTCTCTCTGTCTCTCTCTCTCTCTCTCTCTCTCTCTCTCTCTCTCTCTCTCTCTCTCTCTCTCTCTCTCTCTCTCTCTCACACACACACACACACACACACACACACACACACACACACACACACACACACATGCACACATGCACACGCACGCACGCACGCACATACAAACACGCGCGCACGCGCGCCCTTATACACACATAGACACAGACTCTTTCACTCACTCACGCATCTACTCACTATTTAATCAGTCGGCAGTCATTCACAATTCACTGTTAACTCATTCATTCAGCCATTTATTTACTCACTCATCCATCCAGCCATTTAGTAACTCACGCATCCAGCTATTCATGGACTTATTCACTAATTAACTCACTCATTCATCCAGTCATTCACTCACTCACTCGATAATCATTCAGTTATTCACAATTTATTTGTCATCCACTCACTCACTCACTCATCCAGCCATCCGCTCACTCGCTCAGCCAGCCATTTACTCAGTCATTCGCTAGCTCTCTCATATAGTCACTCACTCACTCACTCATTCATCAAACCGTTCATTCATACATTCATTCACTCAGCCATTCACTCACTCACTCATCTAGCCAGCATGCACTGATTCTTACACTCTTGCAGACTCACTCGCTCACCCAGCCATTCACTCATTCACTCACTCACTCATCTAGCCAGCATGTACTCGCTCGCCACCCACTCCCACACTCATGCATACTCACTCCCTCACCCAGCCGTTCACTCACTCACTCATCTAGCCAGCATGCACTCTCTCTCCACCCACTCCCACACTCACGCATACTCACTCACTCACCCAGCCATTCACTCATTCACTCACTCACTCGTCTAGCCAGCATGCACTCGCTCGCCACCCACTCCCACACTCAGGCATACTCCCTCCCTCACCCAGCCGTTCACTCACTCACTCATCTAGCCAGCATGCACTCACTCACTCGCACACTCATTCCGACTCACTCACCCTGGACACGGGCGGCGGGGCGTTCTCGTCTTTGGCGACGTCCTTGGGCTGCAGCACGGCAGTCTTTCTTCGACTCCTCAGACGACTGTACATCACGCCGTCTGACCCGCTCGGCCACCGCCGTCTACCCGACGTGGCCGAGTGGGTGCGATGTTGGAAGAAGGAGCTGCGCAGCCTTTCTTTCATCGAGTCCTGCGCGCGGAAGTGGACGTGTTTCATTGCTGCCGTTGTTAGTGGGCGATTCGGACATCCTGCTGAAGGGAGGACGTGACGAGCGCATTTACCACCAGCCATCGGAAACCCAGCACTAGCATCTGTCCCGTTCGTCAGAGCACTATAGGGATGTCTGTCGCTGGAAGTGGAACATCTTGAGGATGTTGAATAATTGTCCTTTGGGTTTGACACAGGAGCGGTTGTTGCGGAATGAACGCCTCTGGAGTTGTTGATCGTTGAAAGATCTGCGGCACATTTGAAGTTCGAGTTTGTCATTCTAGGATCTGCGGCACATTTGAAGTTCGTGTTGGTCATTCTAGGAACCGCTGAATGGGCGGTCCTAGTTATGTGGACCTTGCTGGCATGTGTGGAATGGCTGCCACTGGAGCTGGATTCGGAGCCTGCCAGCTTTGGGGCACGGGAGGGCTGTATGGAGGGCATGGAGGTGACGGTTGAAGCCGTTTCCAGCACGTCATCCTCCGCGCAAGAGTCAGAGGGGTGCAAGTGAGAGTTTCCACAAAAGTCCACGCTGTTGCAGCCTTTGTCCAGCGTCGTGAAGAAAGCCTTTTCCATGGCGAAGGGCGACCTCCTAGGGTACAAACGGTCAACGAGGCTCGTGATGGAGACGGTGGACTCCCAGCCACACAGCTCGTCGCTGCGGTCACAGCCAGGTTGGTGCTGGTTGACAAACCCCAGCAGTTCTCTGTCTGACGCCACGCTGGAGAAGGCCCTGCCGAACCCCGACACGGACCGCGGAGTGGCGTTCACTCGTCCCTTCCGGTCCACGTAGCAGATCCTCACCTTCATCCCGACCTCCCCCCGCGACACCAAGCCCCTGTCGTCGTCGTCCACGCCTCTCAGGATCGGCCTTTCACGGCCGTAGTAAGAGGTGTGTCTCCATGACGTCGACGACGAAGCATACGCTCTGTTGTTCAGGGAAGCCGGACGCCTGTTCTTGGCGGAAGTGTGCACGCCGCCGTTGGGTAATTTCCCCGCTGAGGGACGTTGCTCCAGAGACAATCGCTCCGTGTGCAGCCCGTCTTCGGGAGTTCCTGGCCGCTGCTGGGTGCCGTAGGGTGCGGAGGGTGAAAGCGACGTGGTCGTGGCGTTGTGGCCACGCGGTGGTCTCGGTTCGTTCTTCCTCCTGCATCGCTCACCCACCACCTCGATGTCCACGCTGAACTTCATGGCGGAACTTAAGACTGTCTTCGTGGTCCTGGATTTTTTGTTCACGAAGTCTCCTTTGGACCGAGACTATATGATACCTTAGGGGTCTTTCCTGCCTACAGTGAATAACGTTACAGCCCGTGAAAAATTGTCAAAGCATCGTGCTTTACTTGTGCTTGAAACATTTCCCTTCCTTCCCCCCCCCCCCCCCCCTTTTTTTCTTCTTTTCTTTTTCTGTTCGCGTTTTCTGCTTTGAAGATGCGTTTTTTTGTTTGTTTGTTTTTCTCCCAAGGATAGTCTCGTTTTTCCGCCGTTGTATTTACCACCTATGCGAACCCTCTGTGTCTGTTATAATAAACAGTCACACAAGACGTCCGTTTCACAAAGACACCAAACTGAATGGATGAAAAAGAAGCAAGGAGACGGACCTACTGTGGTCTTTTCGCGGGCAGATCATGATTGTAGTCGCCACAAAGGCGTACACGGGTCTTGACCCACAATTTCTGCACACATTGCATGAGTTTGCTTTTTCTTGACTCTTCGACTTCGATCAGTCTTTACCGAACAGCTGCTAAAAGTAGGCACAGAAGCGCCGCGGGTTGCTTGTGTGTAATCTCCAGGGTGTTTTGTTGTTGTTATTGTTGTTGTTGTTGCTGCTGCTGCTGCGGCTGTTGTTATTGTTGTTGTTGTTACTGTTGTTGTTGTTGTTGGGGGGGGCACGCTCACGTAAACCTTTCTCACTCTACGCTGACAGTCTTCACCAACAGAGGCACAGGTTAAGTGTCCCGAGAATAATTCTCTCTAGTTTATTTATCTTGATAGATTGCTTACTTGCTTACCTATGTTCTCCAACTTTTGGCCTGCATGACCATAGTTCTCCACCTTTCTTCTTTCGTCGTCTTTCTGCGTGGCGATTTCGATGAAGTACTTTTCTTTTTTTAATCCGTTCTCTTGCTGGTTATTCTGGAGTTTACACAGGAGATGCTGCCGCCTTGCCGTGGTTCTTTTCAAGTAAACTGGATAGGCCTTTTTCGTTACAAGAATGATTCATATCATCTCAAAAACCAGTCTCTTGTCTCTTCAGACACTTATTACTGAGGTAAAAACAAAACAAAACAAAACCAGTAGTGTCATCCGTTCTCTTGCTGGTTATTCGGGGATTTACAGAAGAGATGCTGCCGCCTTGTCTTGGTTCTTTTCAAGTAAACTGGGAAGGCCGAAGATGCTTTCCGTTACAAGAATGATTCACATCATCTCAAAAACCAGAGTCTCTCGTCTCTTCAGATCATTCGTTTCTCCTGACGCTTGTTACTGATCTGAAATGAGCTGGAGTGGGTCCCCGATAGCACGACGGACAGGACTGAAATGTTTATTGTTTACTTTGTTGTCTGATGGGTCCATGGGGAAGAACTTTATTTTCTTGCTACGTCCTCTGGGGCAGTGACAAAGCATTAAGTGAAAAGCCAGAGTTTATAGTCGATGACGTCTGCTGTAATCCATCTGATTCTGCCATGGCTGTCAACCACACACCCACAGTCGACAAGCCACATATATATTTTCACATATTCCCGGCTTTAACATTCCTGCTGACTGAGATTTTGTCCATTCTGTTCCTGCTTCCTAGCTTCTTTTTTTCATAGTTACTTTGAAGTGAGCCGTGATATCAAGTTGTCCGGGAGCCTTCGGCGATGTCTGCAATGGATTGAACAGACAGTGTGATTAGAATCAAATAATATTGCAAGAAATAGAAACAGCTGTTTTAGAATCGATGACACGAACTGCGTATAATTATATGATATAGACGTTTCTTGTTAGTAAATAATAGCAATATAATTATAGTAATATAATCTTCGGGTTTGCTTGCGTGTAGGCTTGAATTTTCGTGGCACAGAGAGTGAACAAGCTTCATATTCCGAAGTAATAAAATAAAAAAAAAGGAAAAAAATGTTTCGAAGTTTGGTTGGCTCACTGGTGAAGACACCTTTTAATAATATGATTAACGAGAATTCAATGAGCAGTGATGAGAAATCGTTCCAGTCAAAGACTTTCGTAACTGAGACACGCCTCGTTTAGACACACCTGTTTTCACACCGACAATGTTTGTGTGAATGGACAAACTGGCACAAACCTAGCCATTCTAGCTATTAGACAAAATGTGTATAAAGCATGAGGTTATTTTGCCAATACTAAAACGCGTCTAGTTTTGGCAAAGCATACTGTGTAAATATGAGATCTGTGTTTTCACAATGTTACAACAGCAGCCTCAATATGGAAAACTACTCCACACTCTCTTCTTCGCCAGGATGGAGATTCCCCAAAACACAGTCACACAAAGACACACAAACGCATTCCTTCAAAACAGCGACCATGTTTAAGTTAAAGTTAAAAATAACACAGCGGAAATTACTGTTTCTTCAAAACAAAACGGCTTTTCTTTTCAGTTCAAGTAATAATATCAGTGTTTTTGTTGTTGTTGTTGTTGTTGTTGTTGTTGTTGTTGTATGTTTTTTGTTTACATGATGTTCCAGTTTCACGTATCAGTCACAGCTATTAATGCCAAAACATGAAGACGATAGGGTGGCCAGATCCAAGAGAACCAGAGCCAAAGAAGTTGACCCTGTAGACTACAGCAAGCACACCAGAATCAGAGGAAAGGAAGGCGGGGGAATGGTGTTTTTAGTCACCAAAATAGATGAATACCACAGCCGGCCCAGGAAATATCCAGACAAAAATCGTGTTGATTTTCCTGTTACAGTACACAGATACAGCCCTGTTGAACACACTAGGCGTACGATGTATATCAAATGAACACACTAGGTTAGGATGTATATCAACTGAACACACTAGGTGTAGGATGTATATCAATTCAAAACACAAGGTGTACGATGTATTTCAACCGAACACACTAGTTGTAGTAAATATATATCAACTAAACACAGGATGTATATCAACTGAACACACTAGGTTAGGATTTATATCAACTAAACACACTAGGCGTAGGCTGTTGTAGGAAGTATATATCAACTAAACACACCAGGCGTATGATGTATATCAAATGAACTACTAAACACACTAGGTGTACGACGTATATCTACTGAACACATCAGTTGTAGGAAGTATACATCAACTAAGCATCCTAGGTTTAGGATGTATATCAACTAAACACAGTAGATTTAGGATGCGTATCAAATGAACGCACTAGGTGTAGAAGGTATATCAACTAAACACAGCAATTAATTGTTAAACACCGAGCCCGAGATCGAGCTGTGAACACTCGAGAACGAACCGTGTTTTGCCCAAACTGGCCCCCACCAGTCATTGCAGGTTGGAGCGGGGAGCGTCGTTTCCCAGCGGGTGTCATCGTGTCTCACCCTGTATTTGCGCTGGCGATCGAAGCAGACGACTTTTCACGTCTGATTGACAGCGTTGTCAACGGCTGCCCCATGTTGCAGGCATGCATGTGACCGCACTGAATGAAGGGGTGCCGTTTGTTTTCACTGTCGGCAGTTTACATTCTGTCTATTAGGTATGGACAGGACAGAGATTATGCTCAGTGTCTCGGTACGACCGACAGTGAAAAGCGACATGGTCTGGAATTGTAGCTGTAAATTCTTTTCTTTTCTGATCACATTTAGCCTTCTACGCCGGTTTTTGCCGGTTGGCATTGGCGTAAGAATAGGTCCTTTTTCCGTTGTGCCTGGATTGTAGATGCATGTGGTAGCTTCTTTTTTTTTTTGTCTACAAATTCTCTGTATTAAATCAGCGGAAAGCAATATCGTTTGCGAATTTCGTATCTATGCGCCCTGTTTATGTCCTTACTCATACACCATCTCAGTAGTTTCAAGTCAAAGGTAGCAGTGGTATACAAAAAAGTTGTGAAAGGGACAAAATGTAGCACCATACATACATACATACATACATACATACATACATACATACAGATAGATAGATAGATAGATAGATAGATAGATATTCAGTCTCGGTTGAGTGATTTAGCGGTGTTGTACTGAGTTATTTCGCGTTTTCTCGCTTGGCTGGGTTTTTTCCGGATGTATCGCTCGTGAAACCGGACGAATTGTTCAACCCATTGCTCAAAGCACTTCTTTATTGAATGTCACGGGTGAGGATATTGTGACTAGACTCACAGTTTGAAATGAAGTACGATTCTACATTTTGTATTCATAATTTCGTTCAACCCATTGTTGAAATCACTTCTTTATTGAATGTCATAGGTCAGGAAATTGTGACTAGACTCACAGTTTGAAGTGAAGTACGATTCTACATTTTGTCTTCATAATTTCATGCGACACGCAGCTGGCTATACCTCTTTGCCATTTTAACTTGACATTTCAGGTGAATCTCTGCTGCCGTTTTTGGTTTATACACAATTTATTTCATATATTCGTGACAATGCATTGAAAACAGAACAGTTGGACCGAGCAACAAGCAAAATGCAGCCGTGTTTCTAAGCGACGGGTAAACAGAACGACATATTTCCATCGCACTTTCAAATCCACTGTCTGTGCCACCAGTACTCACGCAGACAAGACCTTCGAGAATGCTAATTCCCACCTCTCTCACGAACGGCTCCGAACACTTTCGATGATTGGCGGCTATATCTGTGGTAGTTCAGAAGCCATGGCGTTGGTGGGAAGGAACACGCGCCTTTCACTGAATATGTGTAATACTCTTCCACAACTTACTGTCCCAGTTTAATCTTCCGTTGCTGTTTTTCGGTAAACACGGACCGCTTACGAATGAACGCTCACCCGTTTTGACCTCACGGTAGCAGCCTATATATCCTACAGTACAAAAGACCCGTCGCTATCTTTCTCCCTGCAAAAGAACATTGCATTAGGCGTTTTTCACACAGTCAGTGAGCCGTATAAAAGTCACTCAGCTCGACGTGTCTTGTAATTATAGCCTTGGCACGGAGGGACCGGACTTGAAGTCAGGGAAAATAAATAAAAACAAAAACGGGTCCGAATGGCAGAGTCGGTGTTGAACTATCGCCTGAAGGGTCTCCAGTGACAAACAAAACACGTCTTCGCGAAGTCCTGTCATGTCAACGGGGAATCAGTTTTTGTTGTTTTTGTTGTTTTTGTTTTTGTTGTTCTCGTGGGTTGAGATGGGGGACTGTGGGGAGGAGGGGGTGGTGGTGGGAGGGCACATGGGTCTGAGAAGAACACCAGCAAAAAGGATTCTTTTGTAGTGAAGGGTGTTGTTTTCTAGAGAACACTCGGAACACCCAACACGACCGGCCCGGCCATTACCCCCTTTCCGAAGGAGGAGGAATTTTAATTTATGAAAGCAGCGTGTATTGTGCTTGGTGTGAACTGGTTCAGCACACTGATCAGTACGAGTACAAGCTTTACTCTTTTCATGAAGTTGTTTATCACCTAGGCCATTTAAAGTCTTGTCACACACCAGCTCCCACCCATACACCTGAAAACACACCCACCCACACCCACACCCACACACACACACACACACACACACACACACACACACACAAACACACACACACACATACACACACACATACACACACACATACACACACACACATACCCCCCCCCCCCCCACACACACACACACACACACACACACACAGAGTGAAGTAGCTCTGACAGAGACGCATATATTGACGAATGACATAAGCAACAGACACCTCTGTTCATGCATGATCATACAGTGTGTTATCGGCGGCGTCCTGTCTAGTCCATTACACAGTGGGTTTCATGTCCCCTTTCAACCGTCTCTGTCTGTTTGTCCGTCCGTCCGTCTCTGTTTGTGTGCGTGCGTGCGTGCGTGCGTGCGTGCGTGCGTGCGTGCGTGCGTGCGTGCGTGCGTGCGTGCGTGTGTGTGTGTGTGTGTGTGTGTGTGTGTGTGTGTGTGTTTTAAGGTCTGTCTGTCTGTCTCTCTGTCTGTGTTTTCAGGTCTGTCTGTGTGTCTATCTATCTGTCTGTCTGTCTGTCTGTCTGTCTGTCTGTCTGTCTGTCTGTCTGCCTCTCTCTCTCTCTCTCTCTCTCTCTCTCTCTCTCTCTCTCTCTCTCTCTCTCTCTCTCTCTCTCTCTCTCCTCTCTCTCGCTCACCCCCCTTTCTCTCACTCATTCTATATACATGCTTATCTATTATCTTCGTAAATAAAGAAGTTTCTCTTCTCTCTATCCTTATGTAATAAAGATCAATCAGTTAGTCTCTCTGTCTCTGATATTTTGTGTGTGTGTGTGTGTGTGTGTGTGTGTGTGTGTGTGTGTGTGTGTGTGTGTGTGTGTGTGTGTGTGTGTGTCTCTCTCTCTCTCTCTCTCTCTCTCTCTCTCTCTCTCTCTCTCTCTCTCTCTCTCTCTCTCTCTCTCTCTCTCTCTCTCTCTCTCTCTCTCGTGCGTGCTCGCATGCTTGTACAGTCTCCCGCCACCTTTCTCTCTTAAAAAGCTCTATGCCCCGTAAAATATTACGAGCTGGCTACATTGTGTCTATATATACACAGCTACACACTGCAATGGCCGTAAAGCTCAAACACACACAAAGAGGTTCTGATGCCAACACTTTTTGCTGAGTCGATATGAAACAAAAATCAACACTAATCTGGAAATAATCGGCAGCATGCATTGCCTTTCTACAAAGGGCAAACAAACGGAAAGCTTTTATGGTTATAATACATGAATTTACTTTGTACTCTGTTATTATAGTTATTATACATGGAAACATGTTTACTAAATTACTATAGTTATGTACGAAAACATGTTTTTGCTATCTTAGTAGTTGTTGTACATGGAAAAAAAATTACTATCTTATTATAGTTATGATACCTGATTTTTTTTCTTGATTTTTAAAAAAACTATCTTATTATAGTTATTATACACAAAAATATGTTAATGTGTTATTACAGTTATTATACATGATTTTTTTAAATGTCAATATAGTTATATACATGAAAATATTTTTACTGTTATTATAGTTATTACACTAGTAAGTAAGCTGGTGTTTTACGCCCAGAAAACTAGCACGTCAGGGCGGAGTCATTAAACATAAAAACATTTTCACTATGTTACTACAGTTAGTATACATGAAATGTTTTTTACTATGTTATTACAGTTATTATATATGAAAACGTTTTTACTATGTTATTACAGTTACTATACAGGAAAACGTTTTTACTATGTTATTATAAACATCTGAAACAAGAATGACTGCTAGCGTTCTAAAACAAGATAAAAAATGGTTTGAACCTTGTATAAATAGCGTTATTTTGAACCTTGTATGTGTTTCTATCTTATGTTATAGTTACTATACATGAAACAATTTTTACCATGTTATTATAGTTATTATACATGAAAAAAATGCCTGCAACTGCAGCGTTTTGTGAATCTCATCGAGTTCGTGCTATGTAGGTCACACTGAGAGCCGTCTATCATTAAATTTGTGTAGTCAACATTACTTTTCATCGAAATTCGGTTAATGTTCTCTCTAGGGACGATTTCATGGAGTTGGTCTGGCTGGTGTACTGAATATCAGGTCCTTAAAGCTCTAGCCTTCTCCAAACGTGTTTTTTCCAACATGTGAAAGAAATTAAAATACGTATAAAAATGTTTTTAGAAATAACCTGAAAATAAAGGATTTTGCTTTCAGCGAACTGCCTCGAATTTGTGTCGATTTTAAGAAAACCGATTCCGTGAGTGACGATTAGCGGGATCAGGTGTGCAAACGATTATCAAGTGCTACAGTTGCCCTGAAACCTCCCGCGAGCTGCTTAATATTACTCATCGGGGGAACGTGATCACGCACGTCTCGTGCCGAACATAAGAGCAGCCGCGGCGTGCGACAGGAGAGCTTGGACACTTGACGTGGTTTTTGTACAGCCAGTCCGGCTAATCGGCGCTAACAGTGTGTGTGTGTGTGTGTGTGTGTGTGTGTGTGTGTGTGTGTGTGTGTGTGTGTGTGTGAGTATGTGTGTGTGTGTGCGTGCGCGCGCGCGCGCGCGCGCTGTGTGGTACTACCTATGGTTTGCGGTGAATGTACATTTTTCCAAAACTGCATTCATGCTTCTTAACGTTTTCAGATCACATTTGAAGAGGGCATACAGCAATCTATGGCCTGACTGCTCTTCTCCTAGTCTGTGTTGACTCACAACATTAAACCACCATCAGCGACGACTTATCAGTTCGTATTACATTTGGTAGTTCACGCAGCGACCAGAGCTGGATACACAATCCAACTGTATGCATTCAGATCCTGGCTGACGGATTTGCTTATCAGATTTTATGAGCAATCCATTGCTGTTGGAATCTCGTGTATACACACTGCTCTGGGAAAGTCAACAAAGCAGATTACGAGATCATAGCCAAACACGAG
>OY757542.1:4027504-4041417 GCA_963584105.1 Alviniconcha strummeri
TGAAGACACCGTGGAGGGGGAGTGGGGCAGCATTTAATATGATATTAATTTCACGTCAAGACCTTACACTGAAGACACCGTGGAGGGGGAGTGGGGCAGCATTTAATATGATATTAACTTCACGTCAAGACCTTACACTGAAGACACCGTGGAGGGGGGTGGGGCAGCATTTAATATGATATTAATTTCACGTTAAGACTGTACACTGAAGACACCGTACGGACCGATTAGTTTAATATGCATCCGAACTACGTTACGTTGATAATAACTGTGTGGTAGAGCTAATTAAACTATCTCGGTGGCACAGAGAGCATTCATAAGATTTGTGTAATAATGAGACCATTTGAAATATTTCTGTGGTAAAGACACCATTTGCACTATCTCCATGGTACAGCGAAATCATGAGAATGCCCAAGTTGACACTAAATACTTCATGAGAAAGCCCAAGTTCACACTAAGTAAATCATGAGAATGCCCAAGTTGACGCTAAGTAAATCATGAGAATGAACAAGTTGACACTAAATACTTCATGAGAAAGCCCAAGTTGACGCTAAGTAAATCATGAGAATGAACAAGTTGACGCTAAGTAAATCATGAGAATGCCCAAGTTGACGCTAAGTAAATCATGAGAATGCCCAAGTTGACGCTAAGTAAATCATGAGAATGAACAAGTTGACGCTAAGTAAATCATGAGAATGAACAAGTTGACACTAAGTAATTCATGAGAATCCACAAATTCACACTAAGCAAATCATGAGAATGCCCAAGTTCGCACTAAGTAAATCATGAGAATGCCTAAGTTCACACTAAGTAAATCATAAGAATGTCCAAGCTGACACTAAGTAATTAATGAGAATCCCCGATCTGACAAAAAGTAAATCATGAGAATGCCCAAGTTGACATTAAGTAAATCACTACTGTCTTGTTTATTTTCGTTGCTCCGCTGAAACTCGAAAGTTCACCAAGAGGCGGGTAAGTCTTGTCCTGCGCTACTGTTTTCCTGTAAATAAAAGAGGAATGTGTGCGCACGGCCATGGATACTATACTACCCCAACCCCTCCGCCCGCCATCTCTGCAATTCAAGGAACTGTACGTGGCCTTCAGCCCTTGTTTGTTTCCACAATGAACAGACTGACAGTGGTGAACTCGATCTCTCAATGTATGCACGCACACGCTGCTGGCAAAAATCCAAACCCATTCCTGCTCATGTTCAAAAGCATGCATGGAGTAAGTACCTCACAGTAGTTCTCCACGCTGATTCATGCTTGCTTGCTTCTCGTGTGTGAACAACTGAAAGCATCCTAAAACGAGTAAATGTCTCCGTGGCATAATTATGCGTGATTGCCGATGTTGGTCGCGTTTAAATAGTGCTATTCTCCGCTCTCGAGCAAACTCACTGCGTTTTTGTTGCATGTGATTCTAAATGAGTAACTGCAGCGGTGGTGAAGTGTTGTTTAAGGTCCTTAGATGTCAGTTGACATATTAGGGACAAGTTGTGACCAATGCCGAAGCACGGTTCAATAAATCTTTACGTCCACGGAAACCAGAAGGCTCGTTAGGACGGACAGCCCAGGACGGCCACATCGACTCTAACACAGTTCCTGAACTATGTAACTGCAGCTCTTTCATAGCTCGTTTTGAGTATCCACCAAAGTGGTATACTTACTGTGACATGGCTGGTGCCACATGAAACTGATGCCGTCTCGACGAGTTCTCCGTACACCAACCAAACATGCACCATGTCACTTCATGCAAAGCCACATACGTAGGGTGTATGCGTGTTTAGTTGAAAACTGCCACCTGCACTTTTGGCAGAATGACAGAATGACCGGGATCTTTTACGTGCTACTGCGGTAACATGGGGGTGAAACGGATACCGAAATAAGAGTCAGCACAGAAAGCTGACCCTGGAGAAGAAACTACTCCCGCCGCTCTTAGCCGGGACTCGACTCGAACCCGAGACTTTTCGGTCACGAGTCCGGCGCTCTAACCACTGAGCCATCCCCGCCACTAATGGTTAGGGACGGGGAGTGTAGGATGGAGGGGGCGACTGAAGAAGGAATGTATTATGGCTTACTCCTGCATACATCCCACAACGTGGCCGCAGCGGGTCTGCAGCATCTTCTTTTGGCTTCAGTCAAAGCCAGTTTCCTCACCGTGTATTTCTTCATGCCCATAACCTGTCCGATCTGTAAGCTCGAAATTTCTTCACTGTCAGGTACGTGCAAGCAGCCATAAGACAAGCGAGACCGTTTGTGTAATGAAAGCTAAGTTCTCTAACTCCACGAACCGCTGCAGATATCCGCTTGTGACGCACACAGGGGGTTAAATGTGCTATCCTTCTCCGTTCCAGTGGGAGAAACATAAATATACGAATTTTCGATGTTTGACTCTTTATGAAAAAAAAATAACAACGATAATAATTAGAATTAAAGCATTTATAAAGGTCAAAATCGTGCCCGTACAGACCATTCTAAGCGCGCGCGCGCGCACACACACACACACACACACACACACACACACACAGGCGCGCGCACTCTCTCACTCTCTGTCTCTGTCTGTCTGTCTGTCTGACTGTCTGTCTGTCTGTTTGTCTGTTTGTCTCTGTCTCCCTGTCTCTGTCTGTCTGTCTGTCTGTCTGTCTGTCTGTCTGTCTGTCTGTCTGTCTGTCTGTCTGTCTGTCTCTCGCTCTCTCTCTCTCTCTCTCTCTCTCTCTCTCTCTCTCTCTCTCTCTCTCTCTCTCTCTCTCTCACACACACACACACACACACACACACACACACACACACACACACACACACACACCGAGACAGAGAAAGAGGGGGGGGGGTTACCCGCACACACGAGTATACTGACTTTACAAAACTTAATTTACACACAACTTAAACAGACAACAAACAAAGACTTGAGGCGGAGGAAGATTTCTGGAAAGAATGGTGGGCTTAACGTCCACAGAGACCGCATTCGGTCTATTATGGACCGGTAATCATGATTTTTCCCTAGCATTACTGTTTTCATCTGTCAGCTAACTTTGTCGAAAAATGAGCTGAACATAGACTGAGCTTACCCCAAGAGATCACCTCTCTCTCTCTCTCTCTCTCTCTCTCTCTCTCTCTCTCTCTCTCTCTCTCTCTCTCTCTCTCTCTCTCTCTCTCTCTCTCTCTCTCTCTCAATAGCTGTAATACTTAAACAAAAGTTCACTCCATAAAAACAAATTGACCTGTGCTCAGAACTGAGAGCTTCCGGTATTCTATCCGTGACGTCAAGGGTAATTGTCAGTCAAACTAAAATGCGGGGAATACCGCAAAATGGGGGAAAGAGCGCATTAAAACCAAAAAAGCAACAACAACAAAAAAGCGTTATTGGCGCTGACAACTCATTAATTCGGTATTACGGCAACAGTAATTTAATTCTCTTGCTTTTTTTTTGCTTTTTTTCTTTTGCTTTTTTTAACTGCGGACCACGTTTTGTTCACCTGTTCCATACATTCGGGGATTATTTTCGATTCGAGTCCGAGAAGGCCATAGTTCCTTTAAACGCGTTCTATAGACACCACATGCATAACAAAGGCCACAGCCGCCCACGATCACAATTCCTGGCAAAATAAATCGAAGCGAGTCTGCCAGAAAGCTGTGTCTCGTTTTTTACACATTTTACAGGAGAGGCTTTTAAAAGATTGCAGTGCTATATATACCTAATAAACTATATATAAAAAAAGAAGAAGTCACGAGTCTATAAATTCAATATTTAATAAAACAGCTTCCTTACACTAGCATTCAAGAACAAAATACCAGGTAAATAAATTCTACCACGCCGGTCACAGCCTGAGATCCGCTTTCAGTTTGAAAAAAATTACTCTCCAGTACCGAGAAACTGGAATCGCTTGCTCGTTTGTCCAAAACGACGCCGTCTTCGTGGAGCTTTCTGATTTAAAAAGAAAATCCTTGTGCGTGGTGCTGTTCTATGCATCGTGGAACCTTATGCTCCACAGAAAGGACACATTAATGCAGGGCTGCATAATACCTCAAATGTTTTAGATAACCTCAAAAATTCCAGACTTACATACATAATTATGAGGACAACAATAACGACTACTATAGAAAGTCCGAAAATTCAATACTACTAAATGTTTCATTAAAGAAACTTTAAAGATACTGATACATGAAAACATTTTTCAATTATTTTGAAAATCACGGAAGTCCCACAATTAATTGGTGTCATCATCAAAAATATTAATACATAGAACTGTTTAACTTCTTTAAAAATCCCGAAAGCCCCACACTAAAGCAATTACAACATCAACCTCCAAACATTGGTATATCACAGCTTAAGCATTCGTTGTGCTGACTGATGACTTAATTTAATGTCGTGATCTATGATTTCATGGCCCTGAGCAGGGCAAATGAACAAAACACAGTTTGTTTTGCTGTTTCTAGGTAGAAAATGTAGAAAATATACGCCCCAAAAAGTGTGCTTTGGCAATCATTTTTATCCTAAGTGCAACATGTACATCGGAATGGTGCTGGCACCTGAAAAACAACAACAAAAAACAAATACAAAAACGAACGAAGATGAAAACGTGTTCTCCCATACAAGTCTTCCCGTGTCAGTTTGTTTGAGCTTCCAGCCACGGACCAGACCACAGCTCTAAGTGTCACCCTGAGGACGACGATAGACAGACTCCAAACTTCCACCTTGCTGACTAACGCCCTTTGGTCACAACGGAGGATGATGATGTAGAGCTTAATGTCCTCGGATATCGGGTTGACATATTAGGGACAAACTGTGACCAGTGCGTAAGCATGGTTCAGTGTCGCTTTACGTCCACAGAAACTATAAGGTTCATTAGGACGGGGAGCCCAGGACGGCCACCTCGACTTTCACATAGCTCCTGAACTCTGACACAACGGAGGAAGGACGGTAGGCGCTGTTCACTGCAGGTGAAGATCACAGACTCCAGGTGCTTATAAATGAACCAGATCTCCTTACATCAGAGTTCAGGATCTGTGTAAAAGTCAAGGTGGCCGTCCTGGGTTTTCCGTCCTAATGAGTCTTACGGTTTCTGTAGACGTAAAGCAACATTGAACCATGCTTCGGCATTGATCAGAGTTTGTCCCTAATATGTCAATCGACATCTGAGGACATGAAGCTCTATACTATCAGCTCTCCTTATGCTACTGTGAGCCAGCTTGACCTAGCGGTAAGCGTTCGGCTGGTAAGCAAAAGGACCGCGGTTCGATTCCGCTTCGGCTCTCCTCTTCTTCAGAAGGTTGTGGTCTTTGTCCCTCATAATTAATGCAACATTCAAATGGCTCTCGTCGCTGCTCATCTTAATGCAGGAGTCATTTTGGTGGTGACAGTGGCGTTAGGTAGTTTCTTCCACCACATCCTGGGATCTCGGTCACCGCCAGTACCTCTTCGGAGACAGCTCGGCGTTAAATAAGTTTAACCTAGCGTGAAAGGAGGAGTGGGATCAGTCGTCATGCATGCCGATGTAAAACTCCGAACTGTCGTCCTTCTTCTCCGAGTAACCAGAGAAGAGTCTGACAACGAACTTGTAGGTGGACAAGAGAACGACGGCGGTGAGAATGAGAAGCAGCACGATCTTGATGAAGAGAGAGTTGTTCGTGGCCACCTTGCCGAACGGGCCTACACCGTCACCGGTGCCGTTTCCCGAAACGTTCACCAAGGGGAGTGAATTGTGCAACGTCACATTGAGAAATTTGGTCAGAGTGACGCTAGAGTTGTCCCCCTTCCATGACGAGCCGTTTGACGTCATAGCGGAAACGTCGCCGCCGACCGATCGCAAGCCGGATGTCGTCTGCTGCGACAGTTTCCCCAGAAGCACCCGGTGGCAAATTGGCATGGGTCCAGTACTGAGAGATGTGATTTGGGCCCTGTGGAATAGCAGAGATCCGTAACCGAGTTTCTAATGTTTCCGCTCAGAGTGTCGAACTTCTGCTATTTTGGTTTGGCGCGGCTTGGCAGTCCGCACAGACAGAGCAGACAGTCGCAGAGACAAGGGACGGACAGTGTACTGTAGAGCGAGGAGGGGGACAAGGGCGAGTGGAAAAAAACGCGACACTTTGCTGGTTTCTGGCGGATGAGTTGCAGCTCGACAGCACGGCAGTGTCTAAAAGGAGCACCACGGTTTTATTTTTAGGAACTGGTGATTTGTTCAGCTGCCACACAGTGGTTGCCTTCTTTTTTTCTTTTTTCTTTTTTTTTTTCTTTTTTTTTTCCCTCTCTCTCTCTCTCTCTCTCTCTCTCTCTCTCTCTCTCTCTCTCTCTCTCTCTCTCTCTCTCTCTCTCTCTCTCTCTTCTTTTTCTTTTTTCTTTCCCCCCTCTGAGTTTTCTTGTCGTTGCTAGTGTGGTGGTGGTGGTGGTAGTGGTGCACTCTCGCGCTGTCTTGTCTCCTTTTGACCCAAACCTGAAACACACACGAGACGGAAATTACATTTAAAAAAGAGATTAGGGACAAGAATAAAATGCACCGAAATCCATTCATAATTTACCTTAAACTGAACTTCGGTGTGGTTTTGTTTTGGCATGTGGTTGTGGTTCAAACTATGGCTTTTTTCGTCGATTCTTCTTCTCCTTTTTTTTTCTTTTTTTTTTTTCTTTCTTCTTTTTTTCTTGGTCGCCGTGATAGAGCCGTACTGGTTGACGGCGTAAAACTCCAAGTTACTTATACTTACTCTTTTTTCTTGCCTTTGAGAGAGATGGTAACTTCTGTTCGGTCTGGAGAAAAATAAATAAGTATGGGTTCGAGAATGAATCTTTTAGATGCGTTCTGTTTCCTTTATTTCGTTTCAATGGTTTCAGTAGTGTTCAGTATTTGTGCATGAATTTGTAGTATACACTACGGACAAATGCAATTGCATTTCAGCTAGAACACATTCCCCAAGGAACCTATAGTTACACGATGGACCAGTACATACAGACTTCAACAAAAACGTATTATCTTGTGCTTGTCTGTCATAGTACAATGTAGCTGATGAACGCATTTCTCCGAACTATAAAAAAGAAAAAAGAAAAAGCATTTTTATATGAGTATCAAGAAGAAAATAATACATCCACTAAACTCAGCTTGTCTTTTGTACGAGTTGTAAAGAGACTATCAATACGTCTCGCACTGAATTAGTCCATAATTCACACACACACACACACACACACACACACACACACACACACACACACACACACACACACACACACACACACACGTCCCACGCCGGGACCCTGTCCTTGTTAATATGGTCAAGCTGAACACATACAGACATGCAGTCACATTCGGCGCTCTTTCAACGGTGCAGACAATCAATTCTTCTGTTGCACCGGCCCACCATACATAGGGGTAGTGAGTGCCTTGGAAACTAGGACTGAAAGCGCGTCAAAATCCATGGGGACAACATTTGACACATGGACTTCTTGCATTAGAATAGTGAAATGGTTTTTGGTTGAAACCGTTTAGAAAAAATAACGACTACAGCATGTCAAATGCAATCACGTATCAAGTCAAATCAACCTTTTTACTGTACTGTCTGTTTCGTTGAACCAGTCGCAAGCACTCTGAATTATTACCAAGAATACTGCAATACATTTCTGAATTTTGTGCCCACAGTCTGACTGTTTTGGCTGCAGATTTGTGATGGGTAGCGGACTCTTCAAATGATTTATGCGTGAGCGAAAATTTATATAAATATGGCTTTTGTTTTGTTTTTTGTTTGTTTTGTTTTGCAAGATTTTCTTATATTGAATTTTAAGCAGGCGGCGCGGGGAGGAAGTCTAAGATCCTGCTTTCGGACCAACAATGGCATCGATGGCTGTTCAACCAATCAAAGCCGTGGACAGACCGGCTGCTAAGTGGCCTTCTCGAGTGTAACGTTAATAGACAGGCTACTGCGACCGATGGACCGACGAAGCACAGCACAGCAAACGACGCACACGTGCTAGCCGGCAGCTGCAGAGACCTGATCAATTAATCCACATCGGTGACTTAACATGAATTGACTGTTCTCTGTTCTACTTTCAGCTTGATTACAGACAGCCGGTTTGGCCTAGCGGTAAGGCGTTTGGCTGGTAAGCAGAGAGACTTCGGTTCGATTCCGCTTCGGCTCTCCCCATCTCTTAAAAGGGTGTGGTCTCTGGACACTGTCTTGTGACTTTTCCCTCATTAAAATGGCTCTCGTTGCTGCCAGTCTTAGTGCAGGAGTCATTCTTGTGGTGACATTGTAGCGATAGGTACAGTCTCCCTCTTCCACCAACCTCCTGGGATTTCGGTCCCCGCCAGTACCTCTTCGGAGACAACTCGGCGTTAGCCCAGTTTAATAAAGCTTCAGCTTGGGGGTGACCTTCTCTCCCAGAGTCCTGAATTTTCTGTGCACGCTGCGTTTCACGTGCAGAATGCCTTCTCCGATCAACTGGCATACACTTTACAGCGGTCGATTCCGATTAGGAAAACAAATAATCTGACCGGCGCTTGAAGTGTTCCTCCAGTTTTAACGAGCCTTACGCTGGGCTAACCCGTGGTACGCACTGGTCTGTTTTCTGTACCAAACATCGATTCAACTAGCTGTAACCCTGCCCAGATTGAGGCAAAGTTTGTCCACATCTCTCTCTCTCTCTCTCTCTCTCTCTCTCTCTCTCTCTCTCTCTCTCTCTCTCTCTCTCTCTCTCTCTCTTCCTCCCTCCCTCCCCCCCTCTCTCTCTCCCCCCCTCTCTCTCTCTCTCTCTCTCCACCCCAAACCCACATCTGTTTAACGAATAGAAGCAATAACAACATTTGTTTTATATATATAATGCATAAACGGCAAATGTCATTGCCATAATTATGGCAGCAGTCTGCACAAACCACCTACCAGCTGTTGTCACCTAGCTGCTTTACGAGAGCCGTACCAAAACAGACTGTCCCTAAACGACAAAGACTAGAGAATGTTCTGGGAAAAGGTCAGGAAAATGGCCCATTAGCAGGCAAGACAGGAAGAGTAACAGTGTTAGGTAGAAGAACAAGTGAGGAAATAGGAAACGGGAATGTAAGAGAGAGGGATACAGAGAGAGAGAATGACAGAGACAGACGGAGAGAATGGACCATTGCCAGAAAATGGCAAGACAGGAAGAGTAGCAGCGTTAGGTGGAAGAACAAAAGATAGGAAAGGTGAATCAGAGGGAGAGAGACAGAGACAGACATAGACGGACCAGTAGATATATACTAGCAGATAGCTTACTGTTCTGGCTTCAAGTATATACGACACACTAGCAGCTAGTAAGCAGTTTAATTTATTTACCTGAACGAGACCACGTTAAAACAAAGTATTATTCTGTGCTCGATTTCCTGTCATCGACTTATCCATTGTTCTTGAAGAAACATCGATGACGATCGGCAACGTTCAGCCAGTCGTAGCGATCGCCGACGCGTCCCCGTGGGATCCACAGACATAGAAATAGAACGGAGATAGAATCATATTCTATGTCTCTTTAGAAACAGAGCAGATATAGAATCATATTCTATGGGATCAGCGGGTGAGCTGAAGGATAGAAAAATATTCGGACCACGAGCCGACGCGACGTGAACTCACAACACGTGTCATCCGGGATGAAATACAGAGCTACCTACGTGCCCTTCTGGGAGTGAGTGGAGGCTAGGGGAAGAGGGGGGGGGGTGGCGGAGAGGGATAAAGAGAGAGACCGGAGTGAGGGTAGGAGAAGAGAGCGCTGGAACGAATGGAGGGAGAGCTAGTTACTTAGTTGGAGTGTTTAACGTCTCGTCCACATTGCAGTCACCTCAGGACCAAAGTGAGAGATGTATTATTAAATTACGTTGTGTGCTGTTGTAATGTATATTTGAGCTTCACGCATGTATAGCCATAGATGGATTCGGTGCATTAAACTGCATTTATTGTCATTATTAAGACAGACAGACAGACAGACAGACAGAGACACAGAGACAGAGAAGCGACTGAATAAACCAATGAAAAGGGAAATGGACTAATAAGGTGGACGAGCCGCAAAGAAACCAAACCAAACTTCGTTCTTTCTGTATCATGCGTGTACAAGAAAACAGATAATGAGCACAAAGGTAAGAACTCAAAAGAAAACACAACGTAGGCTTTGTCGCCGACAAGAACTAAAGCTAAACTCGGTCTTGTCTTCTTCCTGCATCATTATGGTTATATGAACGCTGCAGACCCCTCGACGAATGCTGCTGTCTATTGAGTGGTCTTCAAACTATCGAAAAGCTTAGATGACACCATCATTAGGCATGCAGTCCCCTCTCACCGGGGTGCAAGTAGGCCTATCAGTGCCTCATTAGAAGCAGGGATAGGTCAGCGGTAGAGCGCCGGACTAATGATCGAAAGGTCACGAGTTCGAGTCCCGGTAGGAACTGTGGGAGAATTTTTAACTTTCTGTGCTTACTCTCATTTCTGTATCCGTTCCACTCCCCTGGTTACCGCAGTAGCACAAGAAAGATCCCGATCTACACGAGAGGAACCAACGCAGTAGCACGGGAAAGATCCCGATCTACACGAGAGGAACCAACGCAGTAGCACGGGAAAGATCCCGATCTACACGAGAGGAACCAACGCAGTAGCACGGGGAAGATCACGATATACACGAGAGGAATCAACGCAGTAGCACGGGAAAGATCCCGATCTACACGAGAGGAATCAAACAAGGGCGAACTGAGAGGAAGGAACAAAACACGGCGCCATGCAGTGATGACCACGCATGCTGACTCCAACCACTTTATAAAATGAAGGGGAAAAAGAGTGAGCATGCATGGGCCCGCTGAACGAATTAGGCTACGGAGTGCCTCGCAGCTTCCACCAGAGAAATCAAACAACAACGAATTGAGAGGAAGCGAGAGAGAAAACGTGGGGACCAGTGCTGACCTCCTGTTGCTGTCTGAATGAAAACAACGGCCCGTGCCAGCAGGATCCCTTTGAAACGCACGTAGGAATAATAACGCTTACAAGTCGATTTTCGAGATTACAAACTGAACCCAGGATCAGTATGGAAAGCTGTTAGGGCGACGATCGAATTGACGGTTAATTGAATCCGCCCTGACGTCAGTCCAAACCCCCCACTCCCACCCCGCCCTTAGAATCGTGATGTTCGTGCAGCATGGGTGGTCGTTAAACTGGTAAAATGATTTTTTTCCTGCATGCGCCTAATCGAAATGCAAACTCTCGGTTTCCATCGACCTTATTTAAAATACTTTGTGCACGAAGAGCAATCTTCTCGTGAGGACCAATGATGTTGTTCACGTAATCCGTGCTTCACTGAGTGACGAAGATCCAGAAGGTCAGTGCTTGAACCCGGTTTGACTGGCAAGCGTATTAATACACACAAAGCACGCCAGGAGACACAAAAGGGGCTTCTCCAGTGACATACAAAAGTCTGGCAGCGCCTACAGGTTGGAACGATTTACCACAACGTTTGTCTGTCTAGCTCATGTACCATCAACCTGGACCCTTCTGTGAGTTCACCTGGCAATGTGTTGTTGTTGTTGTTGTTGTTGTTGTTGTTGTTGTTGTTGTTGTTGATCGCTTTTATATAACGCTATTCTCCGCTATCGAGCAGACTCACTACGCTCGCATGTGATTTTACCTGAGTGACTAGTTTTTTATAGTGCGTTTTTGAATATCCACCGAAGTGGCGTATTTACAACACTGTTTGATTGTTACATAGCTGGTGCCATGTGAAACTGCTGCCATCTCGGGGCGCTCTGTGTACACCATACAAACCATGCACCATGTCACGCAACTTCACACAAATCCACATACCTAGAATGCATGCATGATTAGTTGTAACCTGCCACGTGCACTTTTGGCAGAATGACCGGGATATTTTACGTGCTACTGCCGTAACACGGGGGTGGAACGAATACGGGATAAGAGTCAGCACATGAAAGTGAACCCTGGAGAAAACAATTCTCCTTCCGCTCTTGCCGGGACTCGAACCCGAAACCTTTCGATCACGAATCCGGCGCTCTATCCACTGAGCTATCCCCGCTCCCCAGCGGTGGCAGTGTGTCAACACACTTGTGCCTTCAGTATACTGTCAATTTGGTTACCATCTGTCAAGTACAAGCGTTCTCGACCAAACATACGTAAAGGTCAAGGCCATGCATGATCAATATTCGTGGCAATAATTATGACAGTATACTAGTCTCGAACTATTAATCATTACGTTAGCTTGGTCGCCGAATGTCGGTTGCAATACTTCTCCACAAGACATTCGTAAATGCCAAGGCCATGATCAGCTCGTGCGTAAACACATTTTAGAGTTGTTATTGTGGTTGTTGATGATGATGATCTTGTTCTTCTTGTTCCCGCTTTTCTTGTTTTTCTCCTTCTTTTTCTTCTTCTTCTTCTTCTTCAGCGCTATTGTGCAGATTGGTTGGCAGAGCATGCGTTACGTTTAGTGATCGTGCTCTACGTTTCGGGTCAAATGCAAGTCCAAGTTCCTGCTGAGATGGGTATAAAGCTTCTGATTGTCTTGACCAAAGACCCGGCAAATCTTCCCAGTTCGCACTTGAAGGCGTCGACTCAGGGTGCGGCCGGTGCATTTGGTGAAGACACAGAGTTCGTTAGACGAACACACAACATGCGGGAAGAAGTTGAGAGGTACACTGATGTACCTTGGAGTAGAGTACGTACTTCAGGGTGGACCTGCTGCCATGAAAGCAGGTTCAGAATTGTTGAGGGGGTCTGGACACGTTCGTGGCCCAGGCACAACTCATTAACTTATCACTGTGATGTTTGTGAACCTCGCACCTCCAGCTAATGAGAACACACGGATGAGGGTCCCTTTGAAGAGCTCTGGTCAGTATAACCGGTAATTGGGTTAGTTGGTGGTACCTTGGTCGGTTCGGTTTTTTGTTGTTGGTGGTGGTGGTGGTGGGTTTGTTCTTCTTGTTGTTGTCTGTGTGTTTATTTGTTTTTGTTTTCATTCTTCTTCTTGTTTTCTGTTGTTGTTGTTTTGTTGTTTTGTTGTTACTGTTGTTTATTTGTTCATTTTTTGTTTGTTTGTTTGTTTGTTTGTTTAGGGGTTGTTTTTGTGGGGGTGGTGGTGGTGGTGGTGGTTGTTGTTGTTTTATTATTATTGCTGTTGTTTCTTTAGGAGGGGTGTTTGACTCAGAAACTCATCCAGTACAATGATGTGAGAATTCGAAATGCGTATTCATGCATCCGTTCAATTCCTCAGGCGTGGTTCTGTAATGGGGAAGATGTGTCACATTGTTACGCACTTAACTGCTCCATCTTCGAGGATGCTGCTCTCTCTCTCTCGCTCTCTCTCTCTCTCTCTCTCTCTCTCTCTCTCTCTCTCTCTCTCTCTCTCTCTCTCTCCTCTCTCTCTCTCTCTCTCTCTCTCTCTCTCTCTCTCTCATGGCATCACTATAACAAGGGAGTTTTGGTGCATACAATTATTTCCGACAAGGCCCCACCCACTCGTACAGCTGAATCTTCTTTAAACCAATCACGACGTTCTGAAAAAGCTCAAAAGAACAAGCCCTAGAACTGACCTTCTCAAGTTTAACCTGGTACATTCTGGAAGTGTTCTTCGGAACTCGCTCACTGACTCTGTTAGCTCAACAACCAGCGCCGAAACGTTTAAAGTCACATGACATGCCACGTATTATATCATTGGCGGGAGCTGCCACAAGTATCATTTTTGTCGCGACAAGTTTTGTCGTGACAAACACGACAAAACACGTCTTTCGTGGCGACAAAAGTATGCATGCCGCGACAAAAGTTTTGTCGCGACAAAATTATGTTTTTTGCGACAAAATGATTATGTTTGTCGCGACAGTAATATGTTTGTCGCGACAATAATATGTTTATCGCGACAAGCATGCTCTTGTTGCGATAAAAGACGTGTTTTGTCGCGACAAAATTGATACTTGTGGA
>OY757542.1:4044117-4051617 GCA_963584105.1 Alviniconcha strummeri
AAAGCAAACACCACTCCACGGTTCACAGGACAACAAAACTAATGGGAGAGCAGTCACAGGTATGTTGTACCTACTTCCTATACAAAACCGACAGACCGTAATTTAGGTCGTCAAGTTCTGAGAGAGCGTTTGTAACTGTTTGTACACGTTTGCTTATTAAATGTACATACAGACACACACTGCTTCACTGTTGCGGATGTTTGGTGTTATGACATGCGGCGTTTGGTGAGATCGTCCAAATGGAGGAGCGTGCTACGTACAGCCGTTAGTTATCTGCATATAACGTTGCTATAAACGTGCACATGGCAATGATCTAGTTCTAATACACCTCGCTGACTGTCGTGAAATCAATGTGAATTAGTCTCTATAAAGCAAACGTTGAGAAGAAAAATCACCGGCAAGGTTTGCAGAACTACCCCCCCCCCCCCAACTTCCCCTCCCCCAACCTCCCCCCCCCACCCCCCAAGAAAATTAGTATTGCCTGTCTAAAACTACGTACGTCACCGTCACTCCCTCCCCCAGCACCCCCCTCCCCCGTCCCCCTCCCACCCCCAGGTCCTCCGACTTGTCGAAACGGATCTGTTCTGGCTAGACAGCACATCAACCGCAGATCAGGTCAGTCCAGAGTGAAAGCGATTGAATGGTCCGCGTCAGTTCCAGCTGGATCAGTATTCAAAATGGCCAATTGCAGGCCGCTTTTTATTTCTTCTTCTTTTTCTTTTCTTTTTTTTCTTTGTGTTTTCAGCAAGTTTTGCTCTGCGACAACGAAAATACAGAACATGTACACAAACTGTCTTTCACTACGATACCACGGACAAAAAACAACAACAAAAAAACGTAGTTACCAGGGACATAATCAATTCATGTAAAGCGACAGAACTACGTGTAAGCAGCGTGTTCATTCGTGAGAACCAATCATTCATTAACTTTGTTGAAACGGACAGTTTCGATCGCTAAGACTTTAAAACGTTACCTGTCGATCTCGGATAGATGGAGTCCAGACGGAAGGTTACGCAGGCGGAAAGCACAGCAGAAAGCTGCAGTGACCACAAGGTAACTGACAACACAGCAGAAAGCTGCAGTGACCACAAGGTAACTGACAGCACAGCAGAAAGCTGCAGTGACCACAAGGTTACTGACAGCACAGCAGAAAGCTGCAGTGACCACAAGGTAACTGACAGCACAGCAGAAAGCTGCAGTGACCACAAGGTTACTGACAGCGCAGCAGAAAGCTGCAGTGACCACAAGGTAACTGACAGCGCAGCAGAAAGCTGCAGTGACCACAAGGTAACTGACAGCGCAGCAGAAAGCTGCAGTGACCACAAGGTAACTGACAGCGCAGCAGAAAGCTGCAGTGACCACAAGGTAACTGACAGCACAGCAGAAAGCTGCAGTGACCACAAGGTAACTGACAGCACAGCAGAAAGCTGCAGTGACCACAAGGTAACTGACAGCACAGCAGAAAGCTGCAGTGACCACAAGGTAACTGACAGCGCAGCAGAAAGCTGCAGTGACCACAAGGTAACTGACAGCGCAGCAGAAAGCTGCAGTGACCACAAGGTAACTGACAGCGCAGCAGAAAGCTGCAGTGACCACAAGGTAACTGACAGCGCAGCAGAAAGCTGCAGTGACCACAAGGTAACTGACAGCGCAGCAGAAAGCTGCAGAGACCACAAGGTAACTGACAGCACAGCAGAAAGCTGCAGTGACCACAAGGTAACGGACAGCACAGCAGAAAGCTGCAGTGACCACAAGGTAACGGACAGCACAGCAGAAAGCTGCAGTGACCACAAGGTAACGGACAGCACAGCAGAAAGCTGCAGTGACCACAAGGTAACGGACAGCACAGCAGAAAGCTGCAGTGACCACAAGGTAACTGACAGCACAGCAGAAAGCTGCAGTGACCACAAGGTAACTGACAGCACAGCAGAAAGCTGCAGTGACCACAAGGTAACTGACAGCACAGCAGAAAGCTGCAGTGACCACAAGGTAACTGACAGCACAGCAGAAAGCTGCAGTGACCACAAGGTAACTGACAGCACAGCAGAAAGCTGCAGTGACCACAAGGTAACTGACAGCACAGCAGAAAGCTGCAGTGACCACAAGGTAACTGACAGCACAGCAGAAAGCTGCAGTGACCACAAGGTAACTGATAGCACAGCACGCTGGACAGGACAACACAACATTCCCGGGGGAAATATGGGGCGAGATCGCCTGTGGTAGTTCTTTCTTTAATGATAATATTGTACATTTATCTCGCGAACATCGGTGCCATCAGCGGTCACATGATGCATGTTAACCTAAGTACAATATTCTATACACATGTGGAGCACAGTCCTACTAAAGCAATTTACAAAAGAATATTTCTTGAAGTAAAAAGAAAGAAAGAACAACAACAACAAAGTAAGCGCAATGAAATCAAACCATTCATACACAAACACACACACACATACACACACACACACACACACACACACACACACACACACACACACACACACACACACAATCACTGTCGAAAAAATTGGGTATTGATATTAGTCGGGGCGGAAGTACTGTGACAAGAGGACATACTTTAGTTTGGCTTTAATTTTTTTTATATGGTTGAGCAGTATCTAACGTTTTCTGGGAGTGAATTCCAAATCTTGGGTCCAAAGTAAGAGAAAGTTCGAAAGCCACGAGACTTAACTGCGTTTGAAGTGTTCGATTTTCAGCATGCGGATGTCAGAAGAAGAGCGTGGTGCACGAGACGGAATGCAGACATGTAGCAGTTCCGAGAGGTAAGCAGGACCAGACCGTTTATAGCACTGAAATACGTACAAGCGATTTTATACGTTTTGCAATGGGAAGCCAGTGCAGATTTATTTTTATTTTATTTTTTCCAGGAGATGTATAGAGTGGTGGTGAAGGGGTCCCAAGAGAACGAGTCTTGCAGCTAAGTTCTGAATTTTCTGGAGAAGTTGGATGACAGAATTACGTGTACCCATAAGGAGACATTTGCAGTAGTCAAGCCGGGAGAGGATACGGGAAGTAACAAGTCTTGGCTGTGTCTTCAGTGAGAAACCTGCGGATTGAACTAATGCGTTTGCGTTCGAAATAAGCACGAAAAAGAAAAACTGGGGATATAATCGGCTATGATTCACATGCCACAGTACCCATGTAGCGCTGCAGCTGTCGTTCTTCTTTTAATTATGCAAAAAAGACCCCCCCCCCCCCCCCATCCTTAAACACAAAATTACGACCGTTTTCTAAAAGTACACAAGGTTGAGAGGAATACCCAGAATGAAAACAACAACACACACACAAAAAAATAAAAATAAAAAATAAAATAAAAAATGAAACAAGCAGACAATTCTTGTACTCCGTGTATTAGCAGTGTGGTATTCTTTAAGAACCTAGCAATTTGACAGCTTCAAGCGACGTTTGTTGCTTAGGGTTCTCTTTCCGCCATCCATCTATATTTCACGGGCATTAATTTTAGATGAAATCCTATCTGTCGGGTCTCGTTTGCGAAAAAACACACTAAAGAAGAGTGCCTATAATGCGGTGGAGGAGTTCATAGCAAATCATCTTCCGGAACGTATTTCTGGCTTCCCCGTCTTTCTCTGTTTCTGTCCATTATCCCTTTAGGAGGTTATATTCCAACAGGAAGCTTAATGGTTCGTTTTCTACGCCGACAACAAGCCGCCACAAAGCCATGCTACCAAGATTACTAATGAATCAGCGGCGTGCTTGGAACTGCCAGATTTGTCTTGTTGTTGTTATTGTTGTTGTTGTTGTTGTTGTTGTTGTTGTTGTTGTTGTTGTTCAGGACAACAAACGGGAACGTTCCTCTAGCCCAAGAGACCTCCAGGTGTCCTTTCGTTTGAAGGACGGGACTGTGAGTCCACACGATAAGGCTATGGAGACTTGCAGGGACAGGGTTTGCGGGTGGGTGAGGTGGGGTGGGGGGTCATTCTGGAAGGAGGAGGGGCGGTTGCTTAGATAGGAACTCGAACCAGCAACTTCTCGAGTTCGAGTCCAGTATTGTCACAGTCATTAGGCCACACAACCTTTGCCCGTCAGCTGGCGGTTGGTGAGAGGATTTTAACACCAAGTCAACATCATACGGTCATCTCAGGACGAACAAAATAACGCAGTCATTAATCAACACACATTCAAAATTCCTCTCAGATCTTCAAACCACACGTTAGTGGAGACCAAAAAGCCCAGTATTAAAACACAAACATAATTCCGAAAGACCGACAGCAGTGGAAATGGTCAAGTATAAATATACACCATTTTTTATATTTTATTTTTTATTTGCAACTGGCAAAAACCTTTTTTAATTTATATTAAAAAACAAACCAGGAAGGCAAAACCATTTTCACCTAGACACTCTTCATGAATCTCAATATGTCCCATCAGCGCCCTTGGATATCGAAAAGCATCAGGTCTCAGGGGATGATGCCACCCTCAATTATTTACGCTCAGGGTGCACAGCACAATGAAATGTAAGTTTACTCTTGTTAATATTATTAAATGCAAAAGGTGCCAGTGTAAAATCTTGCTCCTGTCACACCGAGCACCGTGCTCCTGTCACACCGTTAAAAGCCGTTATTGTCGCCTCGGGCGTTACGCCAATCACAAACAAAATCCAGCTCTGGCACTTCACTCAGCATCTGACGATCAATTCGGCAAACTTTCTGAATAAAACAGTGAATAGGTGCACGGCTATGCGATCAGCGCCAGCGGCAACTGGATATTAAGCAAACAATCGAAACGTTGCTTCCGGAATGTAGAAAGGTTGTTACAACCACCTCTGTTGTTGTGCAATCGAGAACTCATGTTTGTATGTAGATATATAATTTCATCATCCAAAACATCGTTCGTCGTTTTATGATACGGTTATCTTTGTTGATTTTTGTTTCTGTGATTTGTCGTCTTCTTCTGCGATCCATGCATACGGCCGCATAACTATATAATTACATATGCCCGAAGCCGTGCCAGTACATGCTGACTCTCATGGTGCCCAAATCAATGTCAGTGCATGCGCACTCTCATGGTGCCCAAATCAGTGATAGTGGGCCCAAAGTCTTGGCATCTGGCTCTAAACGTGGAACCTGATTGCAGAATGTGCCCGGGGATCTGCAGAATGTGCCCGGGGATCTGCTCCCTTCTAACACATTGGCAGTCCTATCTCTTGAGATGTTTCTCGGGCCCAACATACGGAAGCTGGTGCACTTCTGGTTGGGTTCCTGCTGTGCAGGACGGTGGTTTGGTCTTGCTGCGGGTTCACTGTTGCAGCCAGCGCTAAAACTCAAAAGTTCACCAACAGCTGGGTGAGATTCTGGATGGACAAATATTTTCCTACATATACTGCAACAGTACATGCAGGTGTAGTCACACGGTCTGACATTCAACATGAGCTTCTCATCGACTTCAGGTGTGAGTTTTCTCGTTTGTTTCCTTTTGTTTGTTCTTTGTTTTTACAAGGCAGATTAAAAACAAAAGCAAACACATTAATGCTGACCAACGACAGACTTTCATTCCTCTCTCCCCACTCTTCCTTTCCGCCTCTCTCTCTCTCTCTCTCTCTCTCTCTCTCTCTCTCTCTCTCTCTCTCTCTCTCTCTCTCACACACACACACACACACACTCTCTCTCTCTCTCTCTCTCACACACACACACACACACACACACACACACACACACACACACACACACACACACACACACACACACAAACACACACACACACACTCACACAGACCTAATACTACTTCGTTTGCAAACAGGCCTTGACTCAGTAAAGCGCAATCAGACGAAACCAGTAAAATGCCGAAGGCTTTCGCTTTGATGCCTTTTACGACTTCACATAGATCACTGATTTCACGGGCGACCAGCAAATCATAATGAGGGATCAAACTGACCCCTGAAGAAAGCCTCAACCCGCCGGGCCTCCCTTCCCCGTCCTCCTGCACACGAAGAGTGCGTAGACGACCTGGACGACAATCTCAACAAAGTGAAGTTTGTTCCCCGGGGGACCACGCTTTCGTCCACGGGCAGTTTGAGAATCAAAGCACATGCTTTTATCCTATTAAACATCGTTCGTTAATTCGCGACATAACGAGGTGGAAGAATAGCAAAGCCGGACAAAAGTCAATAACGCGGGCTTTGTGAGAAGCGATAGGTACGTGATAAGCACATCCTGTGTCGAGGGCTAGCACAGCGGCCCAGTAGAAGAGGATACCATCAACTGTCGAGAGTTAGCACAGAGGCCCAGTAGAAGCGGATACCATGAACTCTCGAGAGTTAGCAGAGAGGCCCAGTAGAAGAGGATACCATCAACTGTCGTGGGTTAGCACAGCGGCCCAATAAAAGACAATACCATCAACTGTACATCCATTTTGCAGCCTACACTAACACGAGAAAAGGGAAGCCTTATAACACGATCCAGAACAGAAACAATATCATCGACCCATACATACAGTCGTCGTTAATACCAGAAGGGAAGGAATACCATCAACACACACATGCACTTCAAGAGCATTCAGTACCATCAACCTGTGTATCCACCGTCATGGCACAATCTTCATTACATCATGCCCGCACTCGCCCCCCCCCCCCCCCCCCCCGCGTGCATTTTCTTGTTTGTTTTGTTTTGTTTGTTCTCACCCACCCACCCACCCATCCACTGACTTACAGGGGAAGTGACATCATCAAACAATGCATCTACTGTTACAGCCTCAAGCAAAACCAGGAGAGATGTATTCCACCAACAAGCAACTTGGACATTAAGCAGTAACTCATACACGTGACCTAAAAGAGAAGCGTGTTTTTTTGTTTTTTGTCTTTGCGGGGTCAACTCAGCGGAATTCATTGTACATTATCAAGTCTGCCAGTCCTAATCTGCTCTTGCTTTTTAACCCTTTTACTGCCATGATTGCCGCGCCGTCATTCGGAAAACGATCAGTATAGTGCCAAATTTGAAACCATTAATGCTTTTTTGTCCCCTAAGCATGAACACGTAAAAGGACTTCTATCAAAATGCACAGCATTAAAAATGAGATTTGTTATAGGACCATCAAACATACTGTTTGCAGGCGTGTACGTGTGCACTTTTCAGCCCGGAAATTTTAAAGGCTGGGGGAGTGAAGGAGTTAAGCCGCTCTGAAAACCTGTCTCTTCAGATCCTCTTATTTCTGTATCTTTTTCCCCTTGCTTGTTGCAGTTCATTCATTTACAAGTCATAGAGACATAGTTGTTGGTTGCGTGATGGTGTGTGTGTGTGTGTGTGTGTGTGTGTGTGTGTGTGTGTGTGTGTGTGAGTGTGAGTGTGTGTGTGTGTGTGTGAGTGTGTGTGTGTGAGTGTGTGTGTGTGTGTGTGCGTGTGCGTGTGTTTGTGTGTGTGTGAGTATGTGTGTGTGTGTGTGTGTGTGTGTGTGTGTGTGTGTGTGCGTCTGTCCGTGTGTGTCTGTGCGTGGGTGCTGATTCAATGATTTTGTTGTTGTTGTAATTA
>OY757542.1:4054117-4066617 GCA_963584105.1 Alviniconcha strummeri
AAAACGAAAAGCAACAGCAACAGCATCAACAAAGAATAAGCACAAAAGCTAGTGACAAAGGTGTTGGCTGCTGTTACCTCTGGTGGCAGCTCGATCGTTCCACGGGACAGGTATGAACTGGTTCTGGAGAGGAATGAAAACTGCCTGTGCTGTGCGCGGCGCTGCGGTTGTTGGACTTGCTGGTCGCTGTAGTTTGCTGGCAGGTTTGCTGACCAGGTTGTTCTTTATCGTCCACAGTATAGTCATGCAGTCTCGCCGTCCTTCGCCAATGTTGGAGGATGGGCCAGTTCGACCTTTTCATCACTCCTCTGACACTAGAAGTGTTGTGGTAGCGATTTAGAACGAATCACGCAGCCCTTCTCTGTAATTCAATCTTATCAGCGTACTTCTTGATGTGGGGGTCCCATACAGAGGTATGAGGTACGGGGTCCCATACGCAGGTATTGTTCTTACGAAGACCAGGTACGCTTATCCCCTCAGCTTCGTAGATCTTAACTTGAGGTTGCGTCTGGTATCGTCGTGCATTCCACCCGTCAGCTGAGTATTAAACATGTGGGATATTCACTCTGGGAGGCAGGGCTGAGAACTCTGTGCGGAACCACTTATCACTGATAAGCATTTTTCTTTCTTGACTCTCTGGTACAACGCAAAAGTTGGCGTTCATCTTGTCGACCTCTTGATGGGCCAGTTCCACAGATAATTGTGCAGTACAGCTGTTGTGCTCAGGATGGTCTGAGAGATCGGGGCTCACGAAAATCAGCCCCTCTATCCTCACCCGCCCATATACGTTACACACACACGTACACGCGCGCGCGTGCGCGCGCGCACACACACACACACACACACACACACACACACACACACACACACATACACACCACACCACACACACACACACACACCACACCACACACACACACACACAAACACACACACACAACACACCACCACACACACACACACACACACACACACACACACACACACACACCACACACACACACACACACACACACACACACACACACACACACACACACACACACACACACACACACACCACACCACACCACACACACACACACACATGCAAACAAAACGAAGAAACAACACCAACAACAAAGCCGACACAAACAAATGTGTCTAACCTTGACACTGAAACCGCAAAATGGCATACAATCAGGCAATCTTTTTAACATTTTTTTTTTTATCGCGGCATCAGTCAGGGCGAGCAGCAACGCTTCACGCTATAAAACCATTGCCTACATTTCCCCCCATTCATGTTCCCCTTTAACACACTAGGAGTCCGATTCAGGCAATTACGATATGGCCACCGCAATCTTCTCACATTAGGCTCGCGTTAGGTTTCTGTCTGCGACAACAGATCCTTGTACAACATTACTGTAACTTTCTGGTTGTACCCCGTCCTAACCAGGGTTTATCTTTGCACACGTTATCGAGCATCTTAGTGCGCCATGCTGTCCATAGATGTATGATTTTTTTGATTGATTGATGATTGCTTATATAGCGCTATTCTCCGCTCTCTTGAGCAGACTCACTGCGCTCGCATGTGATTCTACATGAGTGACTAGCTTTTTATAGCGCGTTTTTGAATATCCACCGAAGTGGTGTACTTACAGCGCTGGCATGGCTGGTGTCACATGAAACAGCTGCCGTCTCAGCGCAAGTTCTCTGTACACCATACCACCATGCACCATACCACTTCATGCAAAGTGACATACGTAAAGTCCGTTCTTAATTGGGCGAATGTTTCTTCGCGAACCTAGTTGGAAGTATTCGGCGAAGCTAGCCGGTTCTTAATTGGGCCAACTTTTCTTCGCGAACCTAGCTGGAAGTATTCGTCGAAGCTATATTCAGGGTCCAAAAACCTTCGCTCAACATGTTCTGGGAACATTCGCCCTATTCGACGATCATTGCTTCTGATTGGTTGAGAGCAGAGCTCTCCTGTGAATGGAGAAAAAACAAAAATTAAAATGGATGACGGTGTCGCTAGGTTCTTCACTCGCTTCGAAGGGAATTTGTGTATTTGCTGACTTGTGGAAGGCGCAGCCTTGTCTCGGAGACCCAGAATGAGATTGTAGTTAGTTGAATTACCCTGTGAGGGATGATTAAAGTATACTGACTAGACTTGACTTTAGCCTACATTTTCGATCATGCTGTCTGCTGCGCGTCTGCCGCAAGTTCGGGCCGAAGCTTGCATCTCATTACAAGCCAGTTGAGAATGAAGTAAAGTTTGGACTGTCCGAACCATATTCGGCGAACTAAAAGTTCAATTAAGAAACGAATCATAGTTCGTCGAAGTGTCCGAAGTATGTTCGGGCGAACAAACATTCGCCCAGTTAAGAACGGGCTTAAGGTGTATGCATGTTTAGCCGTAACCTGCCACCTGCACTTTTGGCAGAATGACCGGGATCTTTTACGTGCTACTGCGGTAACACGGGGATGGAAAGGATACCGAAATAAAAGTCAGCACAGAAAATTGACCCTGGAGAAGAAATTTTCCCGCCGCTCCTGCAGGGATTCGAACCCGCGACCTGTCAATCACAGTTCGGTGCTCTAACCACTGAGCAAACGAAGTTGAAGGCGGACAGCCCCTAATCCCGATTTGCTAAAGAGTCAGTAAGTCTGGCTGTCCATCCACATGCACCAGCCCAAACTCCAAGCCCTGGTTTACGACATCCTTCCTTCAAGCTTTAAGTACACCTTCTTCCTGACGGCAGTTGCATTCTTCCACCATGTTCATGCAAGATAACCGCAACTTCTTAAGCAATGAGTGAACAACGCCGAACCCAAACAAGAACATTTTTGATAGAAAGCACTCGTACATCATTGTTTCCTTGTGTTTCGTGGTATTGGTGAGTACATTTCCCTAAATCTGTTCTGTTGAGCAGCTTCTTAAGTTCCCCCGAGACTGTCTTCCATCCACGCGACACCGCTGTACACTGCAAGACCACGATGTTTTTTTAAGTTTTTTATTTATTGCTGTTGTTGTTGATGTTAGGCTGTTTAAGGCCGAGGTGTCACTGGAAAGGTACTGTCGGAGACCGAGCTCCCAGAAGGTAGGTGAAGAGGGAGAACATTACTTACTGCCGCAATACACTATAGTGTCAGAGTGAATATTTCTGCGCTAAGAGGGATATACTTGTGTGAAACATTCTAATGTGGCATTAACTGGCGGAGAGGTGGAGGGGGGAAAGTCCGAAGAGAGTGTCCATGCATTAATCGAGGTCGGTCTACTTTGTAGCGTGTATAACGCCCTTCCCCTACGCTAAAATTAATGTCTCTGTCTGTCTCTGTCTTTCTGTGTCTGTCTGTCTGTCTCTTTCTCTCTCCCTCTCTCTCGCTGTCAATCTCCCCCCCCCCCCCCCCCCACTCCCCGTATGATCACTTTGTTGTATTTAAGGGGGAGAAATAAAATGACTGCTGGTAAAAAGGTACTTGCTGTATTTTAGTTTCTCCTTCTATATGAGGGATGGCTTTGCCATAATACGAACGCTGTGGTTGTAATTCTATTTTATGAGGAGAAAAAAGAAAAGAAAAAAATCATAGCTGTAAATGTTAAGTGTCACTGAAATATTGTAATTCTGGTTCCATTTATCGGATGCATAATGTTACGCCACGAAACGCTTTGAGTTATTCCAGATATTGAATAGTATACTTGTACTGATAGTAGTATTTGTACTGATTACCTAGACGACTGTGACTTAGCATTACAGCTACAGTCTGACTTCTTGTTCCGGGCAGAGTGTTATATCAGATCATGCACTCATCTATCAGTTATGGAGAACGAGATTGTCTAGAGACCAACTTCAAGGGAGGAGGGGGTAGCCAAGAAAGAAGAAAAATGTCAGAAAGTCAAGTGCATATATGACACATCGCTAAAGGAAAATGCTACGGTGTCAAAGAGGACAAAGATGATCATAACTATACCTCTGTCGGGTGGAACACGTTATCATCTGTAGACTGAAGACGAGACACCAGGGACTCATATCAGCATTAAGAGTCACCAAACAAGTTGAAAACGTCACCATTTGTAGACTGAAGACCACTGATTCAAACCAGCATAAAGATCGAGACATCAAAAGCGAAGCAAACCATCATTAATATTTTTAACCGTGTAGACTGAAGACAACACACCACGGATTCAAATCAGCATGACGATCGAGTCATCAAAAGCGGAACAAAGTCATCATTTGTAGACTGAAGACGAGACACCGGTGACTCAAATCAGCATAAAGATCGGGTTATCAAAAGCAGAACAATGAAGTCATCGTTTGTAGACCGAAGACGAGACTCCACGGATTCAAATCAGCATAAAGATCGAGTCATCAAAGGCAGAACAAAGTCATCATTTGTACTAGACTGAAGACGAGACACCAGAGACTCAAATCAGTATAAAGAGTCACCAGACAAGTTGAACAAATTATCATTAACTGTACACCGAAAACCAGAGAGTGAAATCAGTGTAAAAAGTCGCCTAAAACTAAAGATTCCCCATCACCAGCTGTTTCTGCCGGTGAGTCTAGACTGAGCAGACAGCCCAGTCACCTTCTGTAAAACTGCATGCATGCCTCGCATCCTTCAGCAGAGGAGACTGACATGACAACAACGTACAGTGGCTTGATGGAGCTGCGGGTTAATTGGCAGACGATCTCTGAATGCTGTAGCGGTGGGTGGGTGATGGGCACTATAGCTGTGATGGGCAGCTGGATTCCTCCAAACCATTGACTGGACGCGTGAGCGGCGAACGAAAGGAGGAAAAGACCACAGGACAGTCTAGAAGTAAGTAAACATGGTGCTTAACGTCCACAGAAACCATAAGGATTATTAGGGCCGGGTAGAAAAGGGGAAGGGGGTATGGAGGTGGGGAGAAAGGGATAGTATATACCTATCACTTCACTGTCACCACCATATGATTCCTGCATTAAGCTGGACAGCAATGAGAGCCATTTTAATGTTTCATAATTGTGAGGAACAAAGTCACAAGACAGTGGCCACAGACGACAACTTCTGAAGAGAAAGGAGAGCCGAAACGGATTCGATCCGAGGTCCCTCTGCTTACCAGCCTAACGCCTTACCGCTAGGCCAAACCGGCCCACGGACAGTCTGGCCGTCAGTCCCCGAATCTATACACCCTAGCTGTTAGTGATGTCTGTTACTCACTGGGCACCCTCCTGGTACTGGGGTACTGCCGGGAAACTGAAGGCTGGGAATGCTGGCCCGCATGCCAAGTACTTGCTGTCTTTGAAAGTGGGTGATAATTAATGCTTCTGGTAACGGAGTCGTGGCGGGACACATAGCTGTATTCATTATAAGCTAAAGGCTGCGTTTGCTGGTCCTCATCAGGACTACTAGCTGTCTTTGAAAGTTTGTGCTGATGCTTCTGGCATCGGAGCCGTGGCAGAACACATAGTACGTACTTGCGGCAAGAGAGCAGTGGCCCGCGTAAAACGCCATTCCCGTTTTTGATAAACGGTCGCGGAAGAACTAAAGCAGTGACTCATTGGCTGACGCTAACAGTTAATGTCCTACCAAGTTTCTTGTATTTACTCGGTTACACCATGCATTAGGCAATAGTATAGTAGGTTCGGATACATTTTCGACCGTCTACGAATTTGTTCTTGTCGTTTTCTAAGAACCCCCCCCCCCCCTCCCCTCCGTTACACACACACATATCACACACACACACACACACACACACACACACACACACACACACACACACACACACACACACACACACACACACACACACACACGCACGCACACACACACTCATTCACACACACACACACACACACACACACACACACACACACACACACACACACACACACACACACACACACACACGCACATCAGTGATTATGTTTGTGTGCACAAAGTGTTTGCGTGGGAGACAATTTCTGGAGTGATTTAGGAATATGACTGCATACTTCTCCACCCGCCCCCCCCCCCCCCCCCCCCCGGCCCCTCCCCAACCCCGAACTCGCCACCGCCGAAAGGTATTTGTTATTTATGTAGTGTGTGGATTTACTGTTGAACGACGCGTGTCTCTGTAGTATAGGATAAATGTACAAATACAGAAGTATTGTACTGAGCGTCGCCTTGATATAACCGCACTGGTTGACTGGGCGTAAAACACCAGTCTACTTACTGTACTGAGCATATGTCATCCCCTCTCCCCTTAATATCTTAAGCAGCTGTTGTTGTTGTTGTTTTTGGTTGGGGGACGAGGGAGGCGTTGTATGCGTCTTGGACTCATGTGAGACGGGGCGCCAGAAATATCCATCAGTTATCACTATTGTTATACATTGATATGCACACCTAAAAAAGAGGCCTGCACACCTTCCGGCAATTTCCCGGAAGCTGTTTTGCAGGGTCTCGCTTTTGCAACCGTGAGAACTGCATGTTTACCTTATAGAATGCAACCACAGACAGACAAAGATGCTCCGATGTCGGCAGTCAGCGAGGGCGTCCCGCGTTCCACGCATAGCTGTGATACAATGCCGGCTGAGGAATTTATAGTTACAGCAACGAGGGAAAACGAGGGTGCAGGAACAATTACGTACAGCACAGAAACAATCACGGTCTCCTCCTCCTCCTCCTTGGTTGGGTTCTAAACAAAAGAAGCTGCTAGCAGCAATTCAGTGGAAAACAGTGGATTTCATGTCGTCACGTCACGGGTGATCGTCAGCATGAAACGACGAAGAATACCACCATCATAGCACCACAACACGCTAAGGAAGCTTTTTTTTTTCTTTTTTTTTTCGGAGGGCTTATAGTTTTTAGGTTATATCATTGTGGACCCATTTGGCCGTTTGGTGCGTATACAGACTGGGCTGGTCAGTTGGCTGTGGGTTTGAACCTGCACCTAGTTTCGCCTTTCTCTTCAGAGGTTGCGGTTTGTGCACTCTGCCCGCTGACTATTTCTGCCACAAGTGACCGTCAGGAAATGACCCACATAGCTGCCCATTTTGGCAGAAATCATTCCAGTGGGGACGGAGCAAACATAAAGGATGGACGAGACTTACCTTACTTTGAAACTGAACCGGAGTTCCTCCATAATTTAGTAACTTAGTGTTTTACGCCCAGTCAGCCATAGCGTTTATATCAGGGCGAACTCCATAATAAATGTCGATGATAAATAATTGCATGCCCGTACTTGCCCCCCTCTGCTCCCAGTGTATTATATTTCTTGTCAAGCATGCATCCACATAGTCTTCTTCCCTCATAGTCTTCTTCCCCAAGCTCCTTCGGACGTCAATAAATCCTCTCTCACAATTATAGTCTGCTTCCCAATATTTTGAAAGTTTTCATCAATTTTGGCATTGTATGTGAAACAATTAGATGTTATAAAACTGACATTACGGTGAGAATTGAAAATCCCACTCGCCTTTCCCAAAAGACTGACTGATTGATTGATTAAACTTTATTTCTCAACGGTGAAGATATTAGCACAAAGGCCGACTCACATATCTGCGGTTGCTACAGTACTACTAATAACCAAGACAGTCACAGTGAAAGAACTAGTGGCAGTACAGTCGCTGTCCTCATGTCCTCATGACATCACATGGCACCCAGGAGGAGGACCTATGACGATATTCCGCTTGAAAGTATGTCGGGAAAAGCTCTCAGAGCGAACATTTGTGGTAAGCAAGTTATACTTAAGTAAGTAAACATGGTGCTTAACGTCCACAGAAACCATAAGGCTTATTAGGGACGGGGAGAAGAGGGGGGGAGGGGGTATGGAGGTTGGGGGAGAGGGAGATTATATACCTGTCGCTACACTGTCACCACCAGATTGACTTCTGCATTAAGATGGGCAGCGAAGAAAGCCATTTTAATGTTTCAATAGGAAGTGATGGATAAAGTCACAAGACAGTGTCCACAAACAACAACCTTTTTTAAGAGAAAGGAGGGCTGAAGCAGTATCGAACCGAGGTCCTTCCGCTTACCAGCCTAACGCCTTACCACTAGGCCAAACCGGCTCACGAGGTCATACTTACCAACTTGTGCTCTTTTATGGTACTAGATCTAGGAGGAAACTATTGCATCGGCCGATGATCAGTGCATGATCACAAAACACGCGAAACAAGGGCCAGCAGCAGAGGCATGACGAGTTTAAATGTCTGTCCTGCAACACTCGACACTCAGTGCCAATCCGAGTTATAAAATAGTCATCATCATTGCTGTTTCCATATTATATTTGCCACGGCGAACAGTAGCAGTTAATGACTATAGCTATAATTATAGTGAAAGTTCAAGGCTGAAATTTAAAATGGTTTGTGTGTTTGCCATAGGCCTATAAAATTGGCTATGAAGAGTGTTGCCGACGAGTGCTGCCTGAGGAATATTCATTATTATCATTATGGATATCATCATTTGCTGGATGTTGGCCTTTCCATGCCGTGTTTTGTTTTCTGCTGTAGTTAGATACGAAATACGTTGCTATAGAAGAACCAGCCAAAGGCCGACTAAAGTCTTTGATTTGTGTCTACTCACACCAACAAAATGGTCCTTTCCTTACAAACCAACAACAAAAAATCAAAACAACACACACACTCACACTCACACACACACACACACACACACACACACACACACACACACACACACACACAAACAAACACACACACACACACAAACAAACACACACACACACACACACACGCATGCATGCACGCATGCACGCAGAGAGAGAGAGAGAGAGAGAGAGAGAGAGAGAGAGAGAGAGAGAGGGAGAAGCACCAAGCAACAACAACAACAAAGAAGAAAAGAGACAAGAACAAACAAAAACAAAGAAAGATAAAGACAACAGAAACAACAAAGAAAAGAACGAACATCGAGTAAATCAGTAAGTAAAAAGAACAATCACGAATCGTAATAGCATACAAGGTTTTTGCTGAATAAGTCAGTTGTGAATCTCACATGAGGATAAGTAGTTAAAACAGCTGACACTGTCCCAGCAAAACGGTGAAGGTCACACGTGCCGCTTGAGCAAGGAATAAAGCCAAACATCGCCGCACAGCAAGGGAAACTAAGAAACGTACGGATGACTTACCCTCAGTGGAACGAACGGCGAAAGGGGCCCACGCAGAAAGAGATCCCGAACGAAGAGTGAGCCGGTTAGCGCAGTCATAAATTCCTTACTGCCCTATTTCGAGTTCTCCTGACAGAGACAAGGCTCGCTTGATACTAATTTTCATCAACGCCGACAGAACAAGTCAGTCCTCAGAGAACAACGAATCGTGTCCTACTCCACACCTAGGGTTATACCGTTCCCTAAGTGGCGAACAATCCAGTCAGCGCGCACACACACACACGCACCTACATACACCAGCAACGAAGATGTCTACGTAATAGGCCCTATAGGTTTAGTGACCGCGGAGACAAAACTGAGCGACGCTTGGATGCACATCTCCAACACTCGCCCACCACATACATACATACCCCCCATCACACATTTCATCCGCGAGGGCTTTCAATAAATAATGGGTGGAAAGATGATACGCGTGTCGGAGTACGTGTCACTACAGGCCCTGGGCCAGTGTTTCTTCAGACGCCGAGACAATATTATAATAGCGCTAGCTGTAGCGTGATATTAAGCACGCCGCTGGTCGAATCCATGACGCTATACTGTCCGCCACTGGCCACGAGTAGCGACGGTCGCCGTCGTTAAGTCTATGGAGGGGGTTTGAGGGGCGGGGACCGGCGCCGGGCTGGGGGGTTGCGGGTGGAGGGAAGGGGAAGGGGGGGGGGGGGAAGGAGGGCTGATGGACGTCGCGATAGAGAGGGCACAGATGACATATGTAGGTATTTGAGCTTGGGGGTTGGTAAATATATCTTTACAGTCATACTTTACCGTTTTATTAGTCCCTCGTGGAATGGTGGAATCGTGGAATCGTGGGGTCGCCTTCCCTGGGTATTAAAGCTGGCACCACCAGCAGTCGCAAGAGCATAACATGACATTCATGCAGTCCTGTCGGTGTGTGCCGTTATGTCTGAACGCGTGTATGCACGCACACTGCCTGAACCTCTGAGAACTCTCCCAGAAGAAAGGTATAATTATCCGCTTACTTTCTGCGAGGAAAGCCAACAGTAACCGGGTCGTGCTACCTGGTGGAGTGGCTAATCCTCAACGCTAGTGAAGTTTCAACAGTTTGTCACGACACTCTTTCTTTCTGCTGCCGTAGGGTGTTCAACGCGCGCAGACCTGTTGCACACGTGGCACCCATATTTTCAGTTTTTTGGTTTGTTTGTTGACACGCTGTATCAGCGGGTAACTTGTCACGATGTTAATATATTCTAACACTGGCAATTTTCCTGCCTATGACACGTGAACAAAGACGTGTTAATATTTCCTAACATTCGCTATTTTCCTGCCTGACTCATGAACAAAGACGTGTTAGTATTTCCTAACATTCGCAATTTTCCTGCCTATGACTCATGAACAAAGACGTGTTAATATTTCCTAACATTCGCTATTTTCCTGCCATTGACACGTGAACACAGATGTGTTAATATTTCCTAACATTCACAGTTTTCCTACCTATAACACGTGAACAAAGATGTGTTAATATTTCCTAACATTCGCAATTTCCTACCTATAACACGTGAACAAAGACGTGTTAATATTTTCTAACATTCGCTATTTTCCTGCCTATAACACGTGAACAAAGACCTGCCCTGAACAATGGTGCTGGACGAGTCTCCGGTTTTACAGGTGACTGATACCCACCTAGTCTTTTTCAGCTCAGAGAATCGTTACCTGAGAATCGTCATCGCACAGCTGAGCCTGTTCCAGCAACAACAGCTTTACGAGAACGTACATCGGAGAGGCTACAGTCATGTTACACTTGTTCATCCCCGATGGAACATATTTTATCACCTTGTTTACCATGGCGCTATTTAACCCGGCGAACTTTGGACCTGTCATTCATAGCACTGGAACGTCTGTGCAAATGACTTCATAATTATGTTCACGGAACGAGAATTCCATGACGGGTATCTGCTCAGCAAGCCAGTGAACTCAAAGGTGTCGGTACGCTTTCCGGCCCATCATCGTCACCATCGTCAACAACAGCGGCGAAGTATCATCAGCATGGTCACTATCATCATGCTGAAGTGTGACCGTCATTATTATCGTCTTCGCCAGCTCCCTTGTTGTTATCATGAAGTGTTTATATTACTCTAATCATCATCGATTTTCATCAACACCATACTGCTCTGTGTCAACATCATACAGTATCTCATTTGTATCATAATTATTGGATCATCATCACCATCATTATCATTGTCATCGTCCTCGTCCTCGTCGTCGTCATCATCATCATAATCGCTCTCACACCCCTCTACCCAACCACAGCGGCACTTACGCACACAGACACAGAATAATATAAATACATACACTAATACACATATAATGTATCAACACACTAACACATAAAATAATACGCTCATACATGCACGCACGCATGCACACGCACGCACACACACACACACACGCACACACACACACACACACACACACACACACACACACACACACACACACACACACACACACACACGAGCACAATATCATATTCACAGAGAGGACAATATGCCAGATTTAGTCACAGTCTGTAATCATATGCATTGGTGAATAGTTTTATTTCTGCCGTCATGCAGTGGAGGGTTGCCGAGGCCAGGAGCACCCATCGGCAACAACATTGATCGATCTGGACCCGAGCACAAAGCACCATCTGTCACAATTGTTGTGTATGTGTTCTCCTCGGTGCGGCCACGAAGGTGTCGCTCTCTTCGGCTCTGACGGTGAACCACTGACACTTTGTTTTGTTGTCCCTGTCTTCGGCAGCGTAATGATGACTTGCATTTTTCGCGTACTGTTCGTGCACAGGTGTAAATGGAACATCACCAAGACAAACTCCTGTGAACCTTTTTTTTTAAATGTCACCAGGGAATAAATATTCTTGTATCTCGTGTCCTTGTATCTTTCTTTAGTCATCTAAGTTCTTAAAAACCAAAGGTAAACCCTCATCCTGTGTACGCATACTCTGCAGTCGCCTTCTGGCATGTTTTTGATTTTGTTTTGTTGTTGTTGTTGTTGTTTGTATGTTTGTTTGTTGCAACCCCCGAAAATAAAAATACTAAAATAAAATTTAAATTATATAAAATTCTAAAAAGGCAACAACCCTATCTATGACCTGGCGAAGTTCTTAACGAAGAACTCGAAGCTGTTTCCTTGTGTACAAAGTCCTACAGTCACAGACGCAGAAATGAAGGTCCACACCGATGAGAACCCAGAGCTGATAAATGTTTCCCTTTTAAAGCCTGGAGTAGGTCAGAATAAAGCCACGCATGTTTCCCCCACTGCCAGGAATTTCTTCCTTATCTAATCAATTATTTCGACCATACCGGTCCATTCCGGCACTTCCATTATCCAAATCCTCTCCTTGCTTTATAAGCGCTCTATT
>OY757542.1:4069820-4079820 GCA_963584105.1 Alviniconcha strummeri
AGAGCATCGCTTTCCGCAAACTTCCTCCACTAGAAGGATGTCGTAAACCAGTGCTTGGAGTTTGAGGTTCACCCTGTTAAGCTCGGACTACGTCGGAACAGCTTTGTGTGATTGCCTACTGTCAGAAATTTAGCCTTTTTAATTTCTATCATCTTGGTTCACTCAACTTCATTTTCCCATGTCCGTTTTAAACAGATTAGATTAGCGTGTGTCGTGAGCCGGTTAGGCCTAGCGGTAAGGCGTTAGGCTGGTAAGCGGAAGGACCTCGGTTCGATACCGCTTCGGCTCTCCTTTCTCTTCAAAAAGGTTGTGGTTTGTGGACACTGTCTTGTGACTTTGTCCATCACTTCCTACTGAAACATTAAAATGGCTCTCATCGCTGCCCATTCTTAATGCAGAAGTCATTCTGGTGGTGACAGTGTTAGCGATAGATATTACCTCCATCTCCCCCCCCTACTTCCAAACCCCCTTCTCCCCGTCCCTAATAAGCCGTACGGTTTCTGTGGACGTTAAGCACCATATTAACTTACTTACTTGTGTGTCGTGAACAGTGAACACACTTTACTTGTGATTCGGTGAACTGTGGCTCACCCTAAGAACACCTTTGCGGCTGACTGGGCGTTAAAGATTGTATCGAGCAAAAAATATACACCACTATTTGACGAAGAAAAAGAAGAAGAAGAAAAAAGAAGGAAAAAAAAACGAAAAAACTAACTAACATGAGTGTCCTGGTGCGACGTCCACCCATGGCCTATAATAGACCCTATCAACAAAGAGGCCCATAACCGCCAGGGTGTGAGGGCCATGAGACGGGGCGGAAGATTGAAGTGGAGTGCAAAAGGTCAAAATATACGGCTGTTGTAAGTGTATATATCTTTCATGGCACTAGACTAAAAACTAAATAATATGAGAACCCGTGCACGAAGAAGAGGGAGAACAGGACGCGAGAGAGAGAGAGGGGGGGAGGGGGAGGGAAGAGGGAGAGAGAGAGGGGAGGGAGAGAGAGAGAAAGAGAGAGAGAGAGAGAGAGAGAGAGAGAGAGAGAGAGAGAGAGAGAGAAGAGAGAGAGAGAGAGAGAGAGAGTGACGTGCGTGCGTGCCCGTTCGTGCTGTGCGTTCTGTGTCGTTGTGTGTGTGTGTGTGTGTGTGTGTGTGTGTGTAGTCTCTATAGACACGATTTTGCGCTTTACAAATACTTTTTTTAAATTAATATTATTAAACATAGCTCAATCAACAAGTATCCTACACCTCACTTTTTACCGTTTCACCGTTTAAGTATTGTTTTGAGGCTTCAAAAAAGGGGATTACCCCGAAAATTCGCAGGATGTCCTTAATAAATAATGTTCTTTTGAACCTTTTATATGCTTGGATCTTCTTTTAGAACGATAGCAGTCACTCTTGTTTAATTTATATATATATATAATACAGCAAAGACAACAAAATTATTGAACTGCACCAAAAGCAGAACAGTAGCGTATAAAAAGCAAACAGCGAGAGACAATGAACTTTGGTGGTTCCAAATTCAGTGTCTACAAATTAAAGCTACTATTCCTACTAGTGTAAAATCGCAATCTTCTTAGTCTAGCTTTTTTATGTCGGAAGAAAATTCTCAGACATCAGCAAACAAATATATCCGTTGAACTGGCCCAGATCGATAAACACACACACAAAAAGACCCAAAAAAAGCCGTTACAAAATAAATCTGTCAAGAAACAAAATGTGGAAGCCATAGAATGGAATAAGAGCCAAGGGGGATAATACATTCTTGACCTCGGGATCATAGACAGAATTAACTGACTCCTGTTATCAATATTGCTACACCTTCCGCTCCGCCGGCTAGCTGGCAGTCTTTAGGGACGCCCCACGCAAGGATTCCGCGCTCAGCAAGTCAGTGGGTGGACTGTAGATAACAAAAGTGTTATCCAAACACGCACCCCTTTGTTTGCTTCATAGCCACTCGTTACCGCCTTTCGCGCTCGCCCCGGTTGTCATAGCCTGGCTGCTAGGCAGTTCACTCAAGCGTCACAATGACGTAATTTCGACGTGACGTAATGGATAGTGCACAACGAATTATGGCCAAGACGGTGGAACCTCTAACGAAAGCACCCCCCCCCCCCCCACACACACACACGTTCTCCCACGCCCCCCCCCCCCCCCCCCCCCCCCCCACCCCCCATCGGCAAATTTCTCCTCTTGTGGGACTACGTTTTTGGAGACGAATCTTGTCGTATTTTCGTGTAAAAAGACAACATTGCGCTGATTTGGAGGGTGATGTTTCAAGACGTGTCAATGCGGGAGTTAATGTTTCGTGTATATAGGCGGTAAGAGTGAAGCAAAGGGATGTAGCTTGCTGGCTCTAAGTTATGTGCATCTAAAAATATAAGGATACAAAGGCCACTTTAACCCTCTTGCTTTGAACAAGATAAGGGACCTTACAAACATGCGATGCCTGTGGGGCTTGACCGATACATTGTTATGTATAGCGAGTCTAATTTGCCTCTGACACTGTACAAATAGTAAGAATGAATCACAAAACATTTAAATTCTTCTCTTGTTGAAAATTGTAATCACCAGGACGGGTCAGATCTCATTGAACATAGTATTTTCACTTGCAATCAAGCAGTTTACATCAGAACGAAAGTGCAAATTACGGAGATGGAGGAAAACCACCCCCGCCCACACCCTGACGAAATAGAACACTGGCCCGTGTGCAAGAGATATGAGCATGTCAAGAAACCCAAAGCACATGGCTAAATGCCCGGGCAAAATTTGGTACAAGTTTCACCAACGAGAGAGAGAGAGAGAGAGAGAGAGAGAGGAGAGAGAAGAGAGAGAGGAGACGAGGAGAGAGAGAGAGAGAGATGAGAGAGAGAGAGAGAGAGAGAGAGAGGAGTGAAGAAGACGAAGAAGAAGAAGAAGAAGAAGAAGAAGAAGGAAGAAGAAGAAGAAGAAAAGCACACTGGACTTATCCTGTTGCATCCCAGGCATTACGGGTATCATGGCGTTCTGAACCTCACGTCACAAGGTATTTGACGTCAGTTATGACGTCAGACAGTACTGAACTATGGAAGCTGTAGATTATCCGCCTTTCAGGCCGGCAGTTCGGCAGAATAAGATTTGCGTGCTTTTCCTGCTGCCAGAAAATCGACTTGGCTAATTTCTGCCTTCCAGGTCAGTTGTAGGCTTATTGTTTGTTCTTGTCATTATTCGTTAAGCGTGAAGTGGTGTGGGCGAATGAATCAAACGCCTTATGCATGTTGAGATTTTTCTGCCTGAAACCCATGACTTTTACGGTTGACTAGTCCATTAAATATCCAGGTAAACAATTATTTGTATACAAGTAAGTAAACATGTTGTTTAACGTCCACATAAACCATAAGGCTCATTAGGGACGAGGAGAAGGGGGGAGGGGGTATGGAGGTGGGGGAGAGTGGCTGGGGACATTATATACCTATCGCTACACTGTCACCCACCAGAATGACTTCTGCATTAAGATGGGCAGCGATGAGAGAGCGATTTTAATGTTTCATAATTGTGAGGGACAAAATCACAAGACAGTGTCCGCAGACCACAACCTTTTTGAAGTGAAAGGAGAGCCGAAGCAGATTCGAACCGAGGTCCCAGCCTTTTTTATACTGTGTTCGGTTGTAATGTATAACGTATACGCATACGTTTGGTTGTAATGTAAAAGGTGTACGTAAACGTTTGGTCGTAATGTAGAACGTACAACGTTTGGTTTGTAATATATAACGTGTGCTTACCTCACATACAGTGACCACCACGAAGGTTAGTTAGTGAGTTAGTAATTGGATTTTAACGTCAACGTCCTGTCGGCCACACAGGGTCAGCCCAGGTCGAGTTACTAAGGAGGAGGCAACGACGGGAAGTTACTGCGCGTCGTGCCCATCTATAATGGACACCTTCCTCAGTTGCCGCCCCACTTACTTTAGCTATGAGGCCAAACCATCAGCGGAACTAATCTGCATAATTAAGTCCTTCACGTGGAGCTGCGCCAGGAGGTCACAGCCTGACAGTTAAACAAGTAACTATGCTGCAGGCATGGACAGGTCTACTCGCAGGTGTCGGCTAAACAGCCTACCCCGCAAATCGTGTATCCTCATGCAAGCATGCGGTTTGTTTCGTCCGGCCTCTGCTGTCACGCGTGAATGGTCTAGCTAGCTATGTCTCTGTTGGGTACGTTGCAGCATCCAGGTGTCTGGCCTAAAGCCCGTTCTTAACTGGACGAATGTTTGTTCGCCCGAACATACTTCGGACACTTCGACGAACTATGATTCGTTTCTTAACTGAACATTTAGTTCGCCGAATATGGTTCGGACAGTCCAGACTTTACTTCATTCTCAACTGGCTTGTAATGAGATGCAAGCTTCGGCCCGAACTTGCGGCAGACGCGCAGCAGACAGCATGATCGAAAATCTAGGCTAAAGTCAAGTCAGTATACTTTAATCATCCCTCACATGGTAATTCAACTAACTACTATCTCATTCTGGGTTCTCCGAGACAAGGCTGCGCCTTCCACAAGTCAACACAAGTCAACAAATAAACAAATTCCCTTCGAAGCGAGTGAAGAACCTAGCGACACCGTCATCCATTTTTATTTTTGTGTTTTCTTCATTCACAGGAGAACTCTGCTCTCAGCCAATCAGAGGCAATGATCGTCCAATAGGGCGAATGTTCCCAGAACATGTTGAGCGAAGGTTTTTGGACCCCGAATATAGCTTGGACGAATACTTCCAACTAGGTTCGCGAAGAAAAGTTGGCCCAATTAAGAACCAACTAGCTTCGCCGAATACTTCCAACTAGGTTCGCGAAGAAACATTCGCCCAGTTAAGAACGGGCTTAAACGCAACGGTGGTTTAGCGGCCCTTGCTGGCCGCAGTGAGAGTTCGGAAACTGTTCGGAGTCTTCAGACCACTGGCAGTTAAACGGTTTCTCCCTTCCCTACCGGAAGGGAGAAACCGTTTAACTGCCAATGGTCCGGTGTCCTGACATAATGATGTTATTCATTGTTCGTCATAATTAACTGTGTCGTCCCCTGTTCGCTCTTCTAAACAGGTGTTGTGGAATCTGATTGTCTGTCGCACTAATTGCATCGCATACACTTCCCTGCTCCTGACCGGGGTCTGGCCTCTAATTGTCCTCCGTAACTGCATCGTGTACAATTTAATGCCACTGACCGCTGCTCTGGAATCTTATTGTCCTTTGTAATTGCATAGGGTAAACTGTCATGCTTCTGGCCGGTGTTCTTGACTCTTGCCGTTTTAATTGCATCGTGCTCTGGAGCAGTCTTCTGGGATCTTATTTTGTCCTTCGCAATTGCTTCGTGCACTCTTCAGTAGGCCCAGTTCATTCTGAAACCTTGTTATTCATAATAATTTATTAACAATTAAAGTATTCATATAGAGCAAGTTCTTGTTCGGAGAGATTATTCGAAGCGCATACACGCACACGCGTACACAAAAACACACGCACACATGAATGTAATCACAACAAACAACTTCATATACAGCCAACTTAAATAGATAACAAGCAGCGCGGAGCGAAGAACAAGGCAGCTTTATTGTTTTGGAAATAGAAATGTCTTGAAGTTTGATTTGAAGGAGTGCAAAGAGGGTTTTTGTAGGAGAGGAAGGGGAAAGTTATTCCATGCAGATGGGCAAAGACAGAAAATTCGTTTTATTCTCTTTGTACACTAAGCTTATCTGTTCTTGGCCGTGTTCCTGAAATCCTACAATATCTCGTAACCGCACCGTGTAGCTACCACATTTCTATGTTTTCGATCGGTGTCGAAGTCAAATTTTACAGCGAGTCGATTGTAACTGCATGGTACAATCATTCACTGCCCTTGATCGGTGGTCTGGAATCATACTGTCCATTCTTAACCGTATTCATGCCGGAGGTTACATCGGGTCACAAAATCGAAAGCGAGATAACACTCAAGTAAGCGTATTGCTTTTATGTTTCCTGTACTTGTTTTCTGAGGTTATGACTGTGATGTAAGTTTAAACCAAAACGAGACTCGACATACTGTTGACCTGGGTCATTCTTACTGAACTAGGTCATCTGATCGAAAGCGAGGTTAGAATATGCACACACGAAAAAAGACAATGCAACCTCATTTTCGATCACGGGACCTAGCTCATTAACAAAGACCGTAGTCAAAGCAGTGCCCATGCAGTCTCGCTTTCGAGTTTGTGACCCTCCGTGACCTGTCTCATTAAGAATGGTCTGTTGCAAATGTAGGCCTATCGTGTGAAGTGTCATTGACAAATGGAATCCCACTTTTTCAGTGTATCGTCTACTCTTCAGTGTTCTTCACCGGTGTCCTTGAAATCTGACAGGCCTCCGTAACAGAGTGTATCGCGTGGGCATGCCTCTGTCCTTGAAACGACCAACGGAACTTCAGTCGGGTCGCTGTCGCAAGAAAGGTCATAAATTAGGGATAATGGAATTATTCTGACGTTAATTGACGTTCATTAACCTTGGTCACGGGGTGGCAGCCGGAACAGACTATATGCCATGCTACCTAGGAGCAAAAAACAAAATCATTGGCGTTCTTATGAAGACTGATAACGAAACAAACTTTTGGCCGCTTGGCTGTTCAGTTTCTAAACAAACGATATTTATATTACTATAGAGGCCAAAGCCAAGGTTGATAAACTCAAAATACACGCGGGGCGGAAGAGGGGTAACACCCGAATAATAATTATTTAAAAAAAACCTAAGTCGACATTAGTAGCAAAGGCGGCAGATACACAGACGGAGAGAGAGAGAGAGAGAGAGAGAGAGAGAGAGAGAGAGAGAGAGAGAGAGAGAGAGAGAGAGAGAGAGAGAGAGAGAGAGAGAGAGAGAGAGACAGACAGACAGACAGACAGACAGACAGACAGACAGACAGACAGACAGACAGACAGACAGACAGACAGACAGACAGACAGAGAACTCGAACTCGAAAAGTTTATTTTACCATGACTGTAGTTCAGGTTCAGTCAAAAACCTGTGTAACAACTAGTCCTTGCTAAGCTGCTGATGAGTAGATATCGAATTGCAGGGTTTATTTATATACATACAGGCATGAGAGAAAGAGTTAGCAGAAGGACCTCAGTTTGATTCCGCTTCAGCTCTCCTCTCTCTTCAAAGGTTGTGGTCTTTGGACATTGTCTTTGGACTTTGTCCCTCACAATCACCGAAACATTAAAACGGCTCTAATCGCTGCCCGTCCTAATGCCGGAGTCACTCTGGAGACGACAGCCTAGTGTTACTAGGTATAGTCCCCCTCATCCCCCGCCTACTTCCTGGGATCTCGGTCCAGGTATCCTCGGAGACAACTCTGCGTTAATAGATTTAACCCCCCCCCCCCCCCCAGCGTCACGCCCTCATCTCCATCGTTTTTCTAGCCGACACACAGTGGAAGTGTTGCGGATTGAGCCCATTTAATGTCTCGTCGAAACCGCGCAATCCGAAAGCAGTCTTTCTCTTCCTATTGTGAGTGCTGGAAAGCTACCAATCTCTCTTAAAGGCTTAAAAGCTTACCTGGTCCTCATTTTCTTCTAACTCTTTTATTTTTATATTGCACACACAAGCCTTTATTGGCAACGGAAGACACATGAGGTCTGTTGACTGAAAGTGGGGCCTGCGCATGTTAAGCTTATGCTATTGTTGTGTTATCACTTGCGCGCACGCACAAACTGTTTGCGCACACATTGTGAAACCAAAGCAGAAAGAAGTGTCTTGAAGACTGCTCCAGACAAATTACCCACAGAGAAATCTTGTAATCTGAAGCGCTATTTAATTTTTTTTTTTTTTAATTTTCACCAGCGAAAACGTTACATGTTGTCGCTGATCAAACTCAAAATGATGTGACTGAATTTCCCGTCACGAAATCGTGAGCACTCTTTTGGCGAGGCATCAGACAAGAAGTGTATAAAGTGGTCCATGGCAGTCTGTCCTATCTCTGAACACGCGCGCGCGCGCGCGCACGCACACACACACACACACACACACGCGCGCGCGCGCGCACGCGCGCACGCACGCACGCACGGACACACACGCACACAACCACACTCATACATACAGACACAACTATGAATACACACAGAGTAACACACACACACACACACACACACGCACGCACGCACGCACGCACGCACGCACGCACGCACGCACGCACACACAAACACACACACACACACACTCACACACACACACACTCACACACACACAAACACACACACACACACACACACACACACACACACACACACACACACACACACACACACACACACACACACGGTTTATTAAGGGTGAGCTCCCCCACGCCTTCACCCCCCCCCACCCCCACCTCCCAACCACCCACCCACACACACAACAAGCACAATGAAACTGTTTATCACAGCCGGCAAAGAAGCGAAAGGTGAACAGCCAGACAGCAGTCAAGAACTCCATCGGTCACAGGTGAAGTGTTACGAATGACTGTCTCGATCAGCTTTCTTTTGTCTTTGTCCTCTTCGTCGGCACTTCCTGCGTTCTTCGGAAAATATCTCATATCCGCACAATGACATTTCAAGACGAAATTGTCAGAAGTGATGAGCCGGTTGCCATGGTGTTGCGGCCCTATCATCTACGGACCAACTTCACGGTGTCCTTGAGCGCACAGGCCAAAGCGCTTTCCCCTGTGTTTTTCTTGCCGTCATAAGGGTCAACAGTTTTATTTTCGTCTCAAGATTTCCATCCACTAGAAATGTGTGATATCGACATCTATCATTATTTGTCACGAGGTCCCTGTCTTTATTGTGTGTTCTTGTTTGTTTGTTTGTTTCTCTGTGATTCTTCTGCGGTCATATTGAGTATTAAAAAAATCAGTTTTGATGAACAGATTTGGTTTAGTCTGTTCTAATCACATTTGATGTGCCAGTTGTGATAGTTTCGGTTCGTTATTCTCCGGTCACCTACGGATTACTCAGTTCTGAAGGTTGCTATTACCAGCGATGGTCACACGGACTACTCAGTTCGGGTGGACTGAACTTGTTTGGCAACACAGATTACTCAGTTTTGATGGATTAATTGAGTTTGCTACTCTTTGGTCACACAGACTACTCAGTTCTTATGGACTGAGTTTGTTACTCTTTGGTCACACAAACTACTCAGTTCTTATGGATTAATTGAGTTTGTTACTCTTTTATCACACAGACTACTCAGTTCTTATGGATTAATTGAGTTTGTTACTCTCTGGTCACGCAGACTACTCAGTTCTTATAGATTGAGTTTGTTACTCTTTGGTCATACAAACTACTCAATGCTGGTGGCTTCCACGATGCTGTGACAAGCAATAAAACGGAAGTGACACGATGCAACACACGCCCCTTGTGAACTGCATGCCACACGCCGTATACAATATCTAACAGTCTGAGCAGCAGGTTTAAACTGTTCTAACTGGCCCTTAATCTGGCTTTTAACAGCTATCCGACAAGTCGTTAATCTATATCCGAGCGATCCCCAAACCTGTGGACCACGCGTGAGCTTTTCCTAAAATGTGTGCTGTCACTGACACGTAACGAAGACGAATCGTACACATCCGGGCTGAGCGTAAATAACCGAACTGTGTTTCGTGTACCAGTACGTCATTACTTCAGAACCTTTCGGGAAGGAAATGAAGTTATACTAACCAATCACTATCAATCTCAGCGGGGTCCGAGAAAAAATGACCGGATCTTTCGCAGCGGGTTTTGGCACATCCAGCTACGCATCTCAACAAATTCCAACAAAATGTCCACCACAGCACCAAACGCGTGCTCATCATAGTAATCTCAAGTCAACAAAAGACGAACAAACACACGCGCTACTAATTACATATATTTCGGTCTGAATCTACAGATTCTCCTTTCTGATTGAATCAACATATTCTCGATCTGCCGTCTCTATTGGCAGATGGAGAACGATCATATGGATTTTGCTCTCAAAGGAAATAGATTACGTTCGAGAGC
>OY757542.1:4082320-4084000 GCA_963584105.1 Alviniconcha strummeri
AAAACGACGTATATATATATATAGCGACCGTAACTTCGCATGACTGAGAGGAGAAGAAGAAGAAGAAGAAGAAGAAGAAGAAGAAGAAGAAGAAAAAGAAGAAGAAGAATTAAGGCCACCAACAAGCTGGAAGCCCTGGAAGCACAGACAAGAAGAACAAGAACGCAAGTAATGACAGCAAGTTGCTTGATTGATGTTTAACGCCCAGTCAACCACCGACGTCACATCAAGACGTAACAAAATACACCAAACCACCAATGAAGCCGATTCATCGCTCACGACACAGCCAACATTCGCCTGAAAACCATTGGATAAATCTGAAGCTAAACGAATCAGGACGGCAGAAGTCAAGACAGGCAGAACTGATTCCTTGCAGTTTCCAGAGCATGCAAATCTATATTCTGAATTAGTTAGTCATAGATTCCTGACGGCAAGATCCTTTCTGCATGCGCTATATCACCGAGGGGTACAGCAGGAATGAGAAGTATTATATATGTTGACCTTCAACCATACTGAAACACAGAGAGAGAGAGAATGAATGAATGAATGAATACACTTTATTTTACGAGGGTAGTGGAGTAGACACAGGGTCTTTTTACATCCAGAGAGAGAGAGAGAGAGAGAGAGAGAGAGAGAGAGAGAGAGAGAGAGAGAGAGGGAGAATGATGATGATGATGATGATGTCTGTGTCAAAGTGCGAAATAGGTAAATTAGTCGGTGCAGGCAGAAAGTGCCAAGTGCCAAGACGGGGCGACTGTTTAGACTAGCCGGTCACTTGGGACGGACAATGAAAAGGGGCCGGGGAAGGGTGTGCGATGCCTCGGCGTGCAGTGGGATGGTCGGGTCAACGTAAACCATAAATTAGCCTCTAGAACAACAGACGCCTGGAGGGGAGAATTAAGGAAGGTAGTGGGGGTGATTGGCACCATATCTTAGTGAAAGAATAGGAGAGGTAGTTCCAGACGTTCTGGACAGGAAATAATCCCTAATTAAAATAATTCAATAAACTGGAGAACTGCCGTTTGTCTTGGAACATAACCTGACTGCATGCTAAGTAGTGTTAGCATGTTATTATTATGTTTGATGATATATTGTTTTGTTGTATATCGAAATGGAATTGGAGTGATGAATATTCAATTCGCGGAGATGGAGTCGGAGCCGGGGCTCGAGAGAGGAAGGACACTTGGAGCCGGGGCTCGAGAGAAGGAGTCGGAGCCGGGGGCCCGAACTCGAAGATGCAGTCGGAGCCGGGGCCCGAACTCGGAAGATGCAGTCGGAGCCGGGGCCCGAACTCGGAAGATGCAGTCGGAGCCGGGGCCCGAGAAAAGAAGGATGCAGTAAGGAATATGAGCATGAAGAAGAGGAGGGATTAAAGAGGACATGACACAAGGTGATTCCTGTGATGTACATGCAAAGACTGCGAAGCTAGGGCGAAATGGACTGGAGAAGGAGAGACAGTGAGGTGCAAGTAATTCCGAATCTCTGTGAGATGAACTGGCTCGGCTGTGGTACCACCACCACTGACTGTCACCGCCACGGACTCCACCACAGGATTGCGGCCTCTAATACAAAGAGTGCCACGAGCTCCACCGGACGTCGCGTCGTCAAGACTGTGATGACACGGACTGTGTGCATTGGAGTGCGTGTGTGTGATGAGTGAAGCCTGGTCAGGTTTGTGGA
>OY757542.1:4084200-4114200 GCA_963584105.1 Alviniconcha strummeri
AAAAACAACAACAACCTTACAGACAGACAGACAGACAGACAGACAGACACACACACACACACACACACATCACACACATGCACTGTCACACACACACACACACACACACACACACACACACACACACACACACACACAGACGCGCGGGCGCAGAGTAACACACACACACACACACACACACACACACACACACACACACACACACACACACACACCACACTCTGTCTCTGTCCGTCTCAGTCTCTGCATCTCTCTCTCTCTCTCTCTCTCTCTCTCTCTCTCTCTCTCTCTCTCTCTGTGCTGTTGAGGCAGACCTAGAATGTCCACCTTTTTAACAATTAAACTGAAACCAAACTCATCTCACATCACCATGTCCCATGTACCATGACCCAAGATATATATATCACTCAAACATGTCATAAGTCTATCACTTTTTTAACTGTCAATGTTGTTTGCTTCTGAAAAACAAGTGTCTCCATTTCAGACTCGCTACTTTTCCACAAAAAGTCCCACGGTACTCAATACTATCTGGTCTGGACAGATGTTGCACCTGCAACTCTACTTTGATCGAAAGTTGCTGGACTATGTTCATCACTACAATTGACATGGCCCCATGGTCTTTTTTAATAAACTATTCTCTCTCTCTCTCTCTCTCTCTCTCTCTCTCTCTCTCTCTCTCTCTCTCTCTCTCTCTCTCTCTCTTGTCTTATACGAAGATAGAAGTCATTATTCTGTCGCTTTCTTTTATTCGTTAATATGTTTTTTGTCATTCTCTCTCTCTCTCTCTCTCTCTCTCTCTCTCTCTCTCTCTCTCTCTCTCTCTCTCTCTCTCTCCTAAAAAAATAGTTTGTATTGGTCTTTGCTTTATTATTGCTCTGTTCGTATGATGTGATGTTTTAGACAGAAATCAGTTTGTTTTGAAGTCGTTTTTTCTCTAGCGTATTTAAGTGAATTTTTGTTTGATGTATTGAGTGTTGCTGTGTTTGTCATCAGGGACAGATTTGAAAAAAAGCCGACACGTGCTTAAATCTTTATCCCTGTGTAATAAAGTATTATCTTATCTTATCTTATCTTATCTCTCTCTCTCTCTCTCTCTCTCTCTCTCTCTCTCTCTCTCTCTCTCTCTCTCTCTCTCTCTCTCTCTCTCTCTCATTCTTTGAAGATCTATCTTTCAGTACTGTGTTCAAGTCTTTCCTTGTGTTCATACCCTTGAAGATGGTGTCCAAGTTGCACATCCAATAATTTTCCCGGACAATCAAGTCTTTCTTTTCTTTTACTGCTTCAATTGCCACGATAGTGAGAAATCCAAGGTGGGGGTCTTCAGGGTGCTTAAATTTTGTTACATGGTCAGCCACCCCACATTTTGTCGCTTTTTTCAGTTTTGCGTCTGATTTATGGTTTCTCCAGCGAGCTTTCAAGTCTGTTGTAGATCCTACATACCACTCGTTGTGTACTTCGCACATAACGACGTAAACAGTATTTGGGCTTGAACAGGTAATGTGCTGCTTTATGGTCCGATGTCTACCGTCCCACGGAGATATAAGAACAGTAGTTTCTTTTGAATGGTGTTTCCCGTCCCTAATAAGCCTTATGGTTTCTGTGGACGTTAAGCACCATGTTTACTTAATTTGAATGGTGACACGTGTCGCACCTTTCTTTGCAAGGAAAAACACCTGGTCTGTTCTTGGGCCCATGCTGAACATATCTTTGTGGAACAGTAGGCTTGTACATTTGTGCGAGATTTTTTCTTTTTCTGTCAGCCGAGATGATGGTTCGTGGGGGAAAGATCTCTTTATTAATTACGTTGGCATGAAGAAGATGGAGATTTTTCTTGATTATAGCCGTTTTGGAAGGCACTCTGGGGTCGTAAGTGCTCACCCACGCAATTTTCGTGTCCTTCCTTTTCCTGGGCTGGTTTAGGAGTTCAAAAGAAACTACTGTTCTTGTATCTCCGTAAAACTATATTAAAAAATAAAACAAAAACTAAGCATGATGATAACCTCAACTTCTGTACCAGTTTCTGGTGTGCTTGACTTAATTTCAAGATCATGTGGGTGTATTAAAGGTGAACATGCAAATTATGTATTTGGGGTAAATTCTGGTCTAATCACATTAAAACTGTGTACGGTTGTTGCATTGCTTATACATGTACGTACATCGCCCTGATATAACCATACCGGTTGACTGGGCGTAAAACCACCAACTTAATTACTATACATGTACGTGGGCAACTTGAGACTCCAGACAGGATGCTTTTCCTTAAACTGGCTTTTTCTCAACTGCTGTTCAAGTGAAATTTTGGAAAATGATCAAAGCTGTTATTACTAGTATTAGCATGTGCATACTATTAATTTTTTTAATATTTTTTTCTGGAATGAGTTTTTTAAACCTATTTTTAGGTTGCCTTTGAAAATAATAACGATAGGCATATTTTCACTGTTTAGTCCAAGCTGACTGAATTTTCGCCTTTCTCGCTTGAAAATGTAATTTGCATTGAACAGTAGACACTGATGTATGTCTCTCTATATAATTGTTGTAACATTTATATATATATAACAAAACTCATTTCTGTTTTGGCTTCTGTTTTTGAATTTTGGTGCAAACACCTTGACCTAGTGGAAATGGGCTGATGTATTCGTTGTCATGGATTTGAACAAACTTCAGGTTGCCTCTTTTTCTTCAGAAGTGGTTTACTGACATATTTTAATAGCACTGAAAATATTCAATAAAGGGAAACCAAACTGAAGACTGAAGAAGGGTTTACAAGCCCTATTCATAGGAATTTAATAATAATAATAATGGATGCACTTCGGTTCTGTATTTAATTGTTCATTCTTTTTGTTAAGAGTCGATGTTTGAAAATTCAATAAATCTTCATGAGTGGTGCCAGTACCACTTTGTGCTCAGCAGTCTGTGTGGGTGACCTCATGAAGAAGGCTGGAATGTGTGACAAAAATGTCAAATAGGTCACAAGCCACCCTTTCTTTACGCTTCATTGGTAAGAGTGAACCAAAATGGTTGCAAACTTAGGAAATCAGTTTTGGTGCAAAAACGAAGAAAGAGAGAGAGAGAGAGAGAGAGAGAGAGAGAGAGAGAGAGAGAGAGAGAGAGAGAGAGAGAGAGAGAGAGAAGATAATACTTTATTACACATGGATAAAGATTTAAGCACGTGTCGGCTTTTTTTTTTTTGCAAATCTGTCCCTGATGACAAACACAGCAACACTCAATACACCAAACAAAAATACAGTTAAATACGCTAGAGAAAACACGACTTAAAAACAAAACAAAAACTAATTTCTGTCTAAAACATCACATCATACGAACAGAGCAATAATAAAGCAAAGACCAATTCAAACTATTTTTTAGGAGAGAGAGAGAGAGAGAGAGAGAGAGAGAGAGAGAGAGAGAGAGAGAGAGAGAGAGAGAGAGAGGCTTTGATGGTTTATTGTTTTTGGCTTAAAATAGCCCTTTCGACAAGGGGAGATAAAATAAATCAGTTTTAGCTTCCACACGCATGCACCGACAAGCTAAAATAAATATGCCAAATAATCAATTACAGAACAATGTACAAGTACACATACCCATAGCGATACGCGACTCAAAAGGTAGCTTCAGCTCTCACTCCTACTATAGTCATACTTAAACACACATACACTGTTCCACACGCGCGCGGCTACACACACAAACATGCACGCACGCATGCACGCGCATGAACTGACGCACGTATGCACGCACACACACGCACATACACACGCACTCACGCACGCACGCACGCACGCACACACACACACACATACACACACACACACACTCACACACACACACACACACACACACACACACACACACACACACACACACACACACACACACACACACACACACACAGAGTTCATCACAATAATAAAGCTAGAGAGCTAAAAGAAAGAAAAACGTATAGCAGCTATGTACATGAACATACTAAAACAAAACATTTAAAACATATGAAATGGACCACCCACAGTGATCGTTTCCGCACATCAAAATTAAGTACAATTCAAACCGCTTTGTAAAATCATTCTATCTCTAATTTCTTTTTTCTAATATCCAAAGCAAATGTAAGATATTTGGACAGGTTTATTGTTTTGGGTTCATTTTCGCAGGCAAGTATATTGCGCACATTACTCCAGTTTGGTTGGCTTACAGACTCCATGGAGACACATTTCTCGCGTAAGTGTAAGTAAGCTGGGCACTGAAACAGGAAGTGGACCTCGTCTTCAAGCAAATGTCCACACATTGGGCAGCTACTGTTCTCAGAAATTTCGGTTTGAAACCACACCTTGTGGCTTCTCAGACCACACACCCTGACACGGAATCGGGTCAAAGTATCACGAAATCTTTTTGTTGTAATAAAAGAAAGGTATCTTTCCGTAAAAAATGAGTCCTTAAATGTATAAAACCACTTGTATTTTTCATTACCTTCAATATCCGAGTTCCAGTTCTGTTTGTAGCATGACATAATTCTCTCTTTAAATTCGGCTACAAAACGATCTTCATAGCCAACTCCTTGGCACTGCCATACAATCCCAAAGCCATTCTCATTTAATATTTGCTGTACTTTGGATACCCAATTTATTCTGCCCTGGTTATGTTGAATTAGAAGCATGTCGTAAGTCTGCCTACATAATCTTGATAATGATAGTCTAATTAGCCTGATCCAGTACTTTATGCATTTCACAGCAGTTCTAATAAACAGTGGATATCTGCCTGTTTCTCCATACAAAAGCTTATTTGATGCGTGCAAGGGAACGCTGAGAAACCTGTTCATAGCATATGTCTGAACCTTTTCAATTTGGTCTACATTCCCTAGGCCCCAAACTTCAGCAGCATAGGTGAACATTGGTTCTATCTGCGAGGCAAAAAGCTTCCAAAATATCATAGGGTCTGAGGAACTCAATCTTCTCATAGCTTTCTGAATTTCCATTACACCTTTTTATTTTTATTTTTGTAACCCTTTTTGAAAGCACAAAGTCAATACACAGTTTTGTAGTAAATGTCATTCCCAAATATTTATATACATTTGTAACCTTGACCTTTTCATCACCATACACCCATCTTTCTCTCGCAGCCAAATGTTCACCCATACGAAAAACCATAATATTTGTCTTATCAAGGTTAACACTAAGATAGAAGCGCTCTGCTTCATTCTTGAGATGATTCAGCTGGTTCTGCAAACCCGCCGGGGTACTTGACATAAGTATTACATCATCGGCAAAAAGGAGCAAAAATATTTCGATAGCACCCGGTATCATCTGTATACCATGCTTGCCATTCCTCGACACTTCCACTGCCAGCTCATTGACGAAGAAAGAGAACATGATAGGGCTCAACAGGCAACCCTGTTACACTCCTCGTGGGCACTCAAAAATTTTGGTATATGAACATTTATCACGTACACATGCTGACGCAGAGGCATAAATACCCTTAAGTGCTCTATATAGCTTTCCATTCACACCTGATTTTCTCAAAACAGCCCACAATGCATTTCTGTTAAACAGAATCAAAAGCTTTTTTTTTTAATCCACAAATGCGACGTGAAACTTCGTATGACTTTGTAATTTTTTGGCACAAGTCCATAAAGTGTAAAAATATGATCTATTGTACTGTACCCTGCTCTAAATCCAGCTTGCTGTTCAAGAATCTTTTCTTCCTGCTCTGCCCAACCTGTTAGTCTCTTGTTTAAAATATGTGTATACACTTTACTCAGTACACTGGTCAGAGCTATACCACGATAGTTGTCCGGTATATTAGCGTCTCCCTTTTTGTGTATGGGAACAATGATCGATTTGGACCATTCTTTTGGAAATATTCCCTCATCATACAGCTTGTTGAAGAGCTGGACTAAAAAATCAGCGACGATTTGATCAACATATTTTAGCATTTCACTCACAATTTTATCAAGACCTGCACTTTTACCAAGCTTCAGGTTACGTATACTGGCTGTGACCTCGTCTCTAAAAATGGGTTCATCGAATACACCTGCTGCTGTTTCATCCTCCATAACATCGTCGCTACCCTCTTCTTCAGGAAGCGAGTCAAACGTGTTAAAAACTCCAGAGGAGTGTTCGTACCACTGTTCACTCGTGATGGAATTGTAAATTGTAGACTTTCGATTGATTGACCAAATTGTCTCCCAGAACTTTGAAGGATTGTTGAAATATTGCTTCAATTGCGTTAATCGTTCTTCATCGAATTCAGTTTTCTTTTTCATAAGTAATCGTTTATATTCTATCCTATCATTCACATATTTTTCTCTGTCTTCGCGATTATTGGTTCTACTGAATTTGCAGAGTTGTCTTTTAACTAATCTTTTCATTCGTGCACATTCCTGATCGAACCAGTCAGTTGCTCTTTTTTTCTTGTGCCCTACTGTTTTAAATTGCAGGCGGCTGCTCCGTACAATGCACGCACAATGATATCAACTGATTTGTCCACATTGGCACTGAGTACTGAAACCGCCTCTTGCACGCAAAGTTTGAAGTTTGTTGAGCATAGTTCATCTTTGTAAGTTTGCACGAACTCCTCTGACCATTCAACACGGTTTTCCCAGGCTTTCAGTTACAACTGCTTTGTCAATATTATGAGCAACATTGGACCAGCGTAGTTCCACAGGCATATGCCAAGAGTCAACACGATCACCCACTCGCAAATTACAATTCATCGAGAATAAATCTTCAGATACAATAATCTATAGCACTGCTGCCGTGTGGTGACACATATGTGTATTCCCCTTTACGATCGCCATTACAACAGCCATTTAAAATAACACAGTCAAGCAGAAAACACAGCTTCAACAATGATTTACCAAAACTTGTTTACCACAGTGTCTTTTGAACTTCTATCAGCCCAGTCACCTCTAACATCCTCATCCTCAAAACCAGGTCTATAATTGGACATATCGTCCAGCTTTGGCTGTTCACAACCAGTTCGTGCATTAAGGTCCCCACATAACAAAATGTATAAATCTTCATCGCGAATTTCTTGAACTAGGTTTTCTTCTAAAATGACAATGCCGTCTTTCAGATCCATAGAGTCATAAAAAGGACTATGTTCAGGCGCCACATATGATGCTATTAGCAGAACATCTTTGTCTGCATTGAATACTGATTTATCAATCCTTACAGCAACAGTATTGGCGCAGTTAATTTGGATTTGCTTCACAAACTTGCACACGGCTCTTTTGATCAACAACAGAACTCCACCCGAATTTTTGCCCTGTCGAGACAGTCTTTTTGCTGGTGTAACAAACTTCACATGCTCGGTAAATAAGCCATTAAAATCAAATGTAGCGTCTGCAAACGTTTCTGTCAGACACACAAAGTCAAACGAGGAGACATAATTGATGAAAGAACAGTCAGGTAACCTTCCGGCTAGATTTTCTACACTGAAAACTAAAAACTCCGTTCAGTGGGGTGGTCCTGCCTGTCCTACCGTCTCCTTGTTGATGCTCGCTCAGAGCGGCGAGGTTGGGCGTTCCTGCCTTGACACTTGTTGCCAAGACTCTGTGGCGGTGACCGTCTGCTATCCCAGTAGTCGGACAGTCCGTATTGCCTGGGTCCACGCTCACTCTGTGCACCGCCACGGTTTGCACGTGCAGGAATGGCACGCTCTCCGCCCGAGTTGTTGACACCGGGGAATCCCCGTCACGGCAGCTGTCTTCACGTGGCGTTTGTCCCCCAACGTTGACCCGATCAGCTGACTGCTCCTGGGCTGGGTTGGTTGTGGCCCCTGCGTCGTCTGCTGTTGTGACTTTGTGTAGGTCCTGGAGTATGGCCCTCGTGGTTCCACCTTAAGTTTGCCTTTCTTGAAGAAGGCCATCTTCCCGTCCCTCCTGGCTGCCGCGACGATTGCCGCTTGGTTTCTGGTCAAGTCGTTTGCCACCTTCGTACCCCGGTTCTCCAGGTTATCTCTGAACTGCCGATTAGATAGGACAGTCATTTTGTCTTTCCAGCGGTTGAACTTGACTATCATGGGCTTTGGCTGTCCGTCCCGACTTTGGCCGATTCGGTATGCTCGGGCAATGTCGTCCGTCGTCCATCTCTTGGGTCCCGCCACACTGTTGAGAACGTCTGTCACTGCCTGGGCACAGGTGTTGTAGTCCTCGTGGTTTGAGTCCCTCCTGTGAGGTACATTCTCAAGTTGTCTCTTCTGGAAAATTCCTCCAGCCTTTCCACCTCCGCCTTCAGCTTTGTCATTTCATCCTCCACTTTCTGCACCGTCGATGTGGTCTTTTCTGTTTCGTTTTTGGTGTTTTCTTGTGAATCAAACAGTTCGTCAATGTCACTCTTATTTTCTTGCAGTTTTGAGGACAGTTCAGACTGTTTCTTCCCCATCCTGTCACATCTACTGCCAATTTCTTCGCACTTCAGTCTTACATGATTAATGTCTGTTTTCACTGCTCCTATGTCGTCTCGCATTAGATTCACGATTGTTTCAAGTATCCGTGCTCCCATGTCTTGTTCAGTGTCTGTTGATGTTGCTCGTACGGGGATTTCTGTACTCACAGTTTGGAGATCCACTCATGTTTCGTAGCGTTTTGTTTTTGGGGCTTCTTCTTGCGGATCCTGCGATGTTTGTGTGTCAGTCTCGTTTCCAGAAGGCCCAGGGTTCAGTTCAACGTCTCCACAACACAGGAGGTAGCTTGCCACGAACACGAATAGCAGAACTTCTAGCCTGTTCCTTGGTGTCACGACTTGAGTACTTGAGTACGCATTTTGAATGCGAAGTTGGCGCGCTTGGTCATGAAGCTCAGAAACGTTGTCAGAAAGCTGCCACAGCTGACACGAAAACACAAATTGTGCACCGGCATCTTCACTTCTCGTCTCGAATTTTGTACCAAAATGATCGTCACACTGAGTCCTGATGGAATATCTAAAATATATACTCTTCACGGTGTTAATTAAGACGATAATTAATAAAATTAATCCAAATATTTCATAAAAATACCACACACACACACACACACACACACACACACACACACACACACACACACACACACAAATACAAATCTAAAACTTTACAAGAGCACGGAAGGGAAAACAATAACAACATTCTATACATTTTTTGTCAAGCTGTCTGACGAGCGAGGAGAAAAAGAAAAAGAAAAAAAGAAGTATAACGAAGTATTCAAGGTGACTTAGCAAGTGCCTGAAATGCTTTCCTTTTGAACGTTTTTAATTCCATGGGGTATCTGAGATGATGAACTAAACTATTACACGCTAAGGAGCCTGAGAAGGAGAAACTCGTTTTAAGGATATCAATCCTTGTTCTGGGCAAAAGCTATTTATTCTCATGAACATGAAGACGTTCAGATGGACACATTTGTTGAGCCATAGTTGTTTGTCTAAACGGAGTAGTTTGAGAGCACAGCGCTTTTGTTTGTAGTCTAAATTAGGACTTGGCATCAAGATTTTTTACGGCACGTTTGTGGAGAGAATACAGCTGCTTCATGTGCACACCGGCACATCCATCCCATGCATTTGAAACATAGCTCATATCGTCGGTGACCGATTAAAACCTCGTAACTCAATTTCTCCCGGTTTTCGGATTATTACACACTTTTGAGTACCTAATTTATTTATACACTTTCTGTGAAAACCTCGGAACACTAGGGAAAATATTTTTGGGTGAAATCGGGGTTAGAAATAACTAGTAAAACCTCGTAAGTCATTTCTGGCGGGAGGCTGAACCAAAATGACACGTAAGTCGAGTTACGAGGTATTTTCGCTAACGTTTTGACGGATGAAAACCTCTTATGGCAACTTGCGAGCTTTTCCGTGCTACAAAATATCCGGAAACTACGTCACTTTTCGCGCCTGACGAGGTTTTTCCTCTTCATCAAGATATCTTCTCGAGCGAAGGACGTGTGTGGAATCCGTTCGGGTAAGAGCTGATGTGTTAGCACGCAGCTGTATGATGACTAGATTAGTATGTTAAAATTATGAATGTGTAGTATGCGGCTTAATTACTCAAAAGAAGCGATTGATTCAGAATTTGATTTATTTGAAATCACCAACGAGTGTGACTGGTTTCTACCAGTATGCCCTCTTTTGTACCTGTCTGTCTGTAAGTATATATGTACAACAGATAGCTAATGTGTGTGTGTGTGTGTGTGTGTGTGTGTGTGTGTGTGTGTGTGTGTGTGTGTGTGTGTGTGTGTGTGAGGACGCGTGTGTGCGTCTGAGAGTGTGTGCATGTGTGTATGCCTGTGTGTGTGTGTGTGTGTGTGTGTGTGTGTGTACGTGCGTGCGTGCGTGTGTGCGGGCGCGCGCGCGCGCGCGCGCGTGTGTGTGTGTGTGTGTGTGTGTGTGTGTGTGAAGATGAAGGTGTGTACATGTTTTGGAGTCCATGTAGTATAATTACAATAATATTCCTGTTCACTTCAGCCCCTGTGAATGATGACGATGTCTGGGAATTTCACACCTGAGAGTCAGATGTCTTCATGTGACGAGCCGCGCGGGATTGAGTGTTGAAATCTGTGAGGGTTCATGGCATGCACATAAGCCCCTCTTCAAGAAAAAACAACACAGGAATACAGGCGCTGACAAGAGAGAGAAGGTCCTGATAGCACGAGAATTTCTAGAATCATTGACCAAGCTGCCCTTACACTACTGCCGAAAGGATTCGCTGAAAATGTACCTTGAAACTGTGATTACTTCACGCACACATCTGTGCAAAGTGTTTCAAGAGTACTCCGATCCCAAAGGAAAACTCCGAGTTTTACTTAAGGAAATGAAGATGCAAAACATTGCTGTATACAAAAAAATCAGCACAGTGTGTGTCTTGGACATAAATATGGTACTGTGTCCCCACAGGACTTCAGGGAGCATGAAAAGAGAAAAGAAGAGTCAAGACAGAAAAAGAAAAATGATAAATAGGAGGCCGAAGGAAACGATAACATCATGGTTCTCACCATGGACCTTCAGGAGGTCCTGTTGGCTCCACGTGCATTTGCAAATTCATGCAAATTACTACAAAACCAAGCTTTACTGTCATGACTTTACAATCTACAACCTGTCTAACCGTGATGTCGTGTGTTACTTCTGGCATGAGATGAACGGTGAATTGAAGAACAGCAACTTTGCATCATGCATTTTTGGATCATCTAGAGTCAGTGGTGGATGATTCTGTCAGCAGGGATTCTCTACAGAGACGGGTGCTGAAATTTCTTGAAAAGGGACACACCTGGATGGAGGTTGAATCTGTACACTCTGCAATTGAAGGCAATCTCAGGGGACGCCAGATAATTTGGCCAGCCGAGTACATTGATGTAATAACTACCGCAAGAAGAGACCATCCCTATGAAGTCAAACAAGTGGACCACAGTTTCTTCAGAGATTTCTCTAAGCTGAATTTTTAAGCAGCATTCGCCCAGGCAGCAGTGCTGGAGATTCTCAAGTTGTGGACCTACGGTGTCTGCAATACCTCTCGGATGGTTCGGTGTGCTACAATATCAACTACACTGACCAGTGGCGACCCCACCACAAAGACGGAGAAAGAACAAAGCTGATGACAACACGATCACCAAATGTACAAGGCACCCATGCGCATCACGAGCACCAAGTGGCAGCATCTTCAGCAGCTGAAGAAAGTACTGCCCAAAGACTACCATCAGTTTTATGATGCTCTGCCTCATGGAGACTGGATACTGAATACAGGAACTTCGTCAGTTCCGATTCCAAGGCAGGCACCCCTGGACATCAAAGGAACAGGCTCAGCAGTCTAAGGATTAGAACTTGCTTGGTGTTATCACATGACTAAATGCAATCGGACAGTGCCTCTCTGAGTTTATTGTAGCAGGTCAAGTCAGTCTGATACCTCGGGCAAAGGTATCGTTCTGAACTCCCACTATTAGCAGTATTTCAGACATCAAGAGGCCTCGACATGATAGACGGTTCTAGACGAAAGTCTACATAAAGATAATCAGCTTCTTTGCTTTGAAACGAACATAAATTTTTTTTAATGGACACTACAGTCATAAATCGGACAGGGCATACTGTTTCAAATCTGTTTAATTTTGTTTACTTTTTTTTTTTATTGCTAGAAAGCGACCAGTAATTGTGGAGTGTCACTTTTATATTTGAACTAAGTGTTCTACGGAATGGTTTTGCTTTCCTCTGTTCTATGGAATGGTTTTGCTTTCCTCTGACTATTAATATCATTAATAACAAAAAATAAATAAAGTAAAATCCTCGTAAATCCTCAATTTGGACCAACTGTTTAGTACAAAAACCACGTGTCTGCCTTTTGTAGCAAAAAATCATGCCTAGTTAATGTTGTTTTGATGTGAAATCATACAACATACGTTTATGCTTGCAACCGCGCTTTTGTCAAAGAATCTGGTTGTTTTGACTACATCTGATCGTTTAAGTGGTATGTTTTGATTATGCGATGAATCCTCGTAAGTCTTCATTATGGATCAGGTGTTAAGGATAGAAAGCACGTATCTTCATGTTTTAGCAAAAATCGTTCAAAACTTATTCTTTTCCTCCAAGAAAAATCATAACAACAAAATAAGTACTTTCGATTGTGCATGTGTTAAAAACTTGTAATGTTTCGATTAAAACTGAATTTATAAAACATTTTTTTGTGTTTTTCTCAAAACTGGATAAACTGAGTTACGAGGTTTTAAACGGTCACCGACGATATGTGACATAATGTGTGCGAAGAAGAAGGCTAATTTGGATTTTTGGCTGACAATTTGGCTCAGTTTCGAAAGAAGAAAAATATTTCTAGAAACGCTTCTGCACATGCTGTTAATATGCGTTTGCCACTTTAGCTGTTCGTCTACAGTTACTCCAAGTAGGCGATGTTTTGAAACTTGCTCTGTTGGCGTGGTCTCGAACTTTAGATTTAAAGGGAGCTGTTTTTTTTCTGCTGTTTTTGTCTTGTCGCCATCAACATGCATTTTGTTTTCGTCGGATTCAGTGCCATCCGATTTCTACAACACCATCCAGAGACATCATATAGACTTTGTTGTAAATCCCTACGTATATTATCTATGTCGTCATTAGCTGTATTAAGGGTGCCATCATCAGCAAATAAATCACATTGGACTGACGCACGTCTAAGACACAGGGGCAAGTCATTAATAAAGATGCAAAACAGAAGTGGGCCTAGGATCGACCCTTGAGGCACTCCACTTGTTATAGACGTTTCTTGGGAGTATGTGCCATTTACAAGCACGCATTGTAGACGATCCTGTAAAGAAGATCGTAAGAAAGCTATACTTGCGATGCTTAAGTTGTACGTGGATATTTTTTTCCCCAGTCAAATATCGTGATGAACCAGGTCAAAAGCCTTGCGAAAATCGAGAAATACAGCACCTGACATTTGACGATTGTTGAAAGCTGAGAGCCAAGTATCAGTTAAACGGGTAACTGCCGTTTGACAAGAATGTCCACATCGGAAGCCAGACTGAAAGGAATGGAAAAGCTGGTGTGTTTCTAAAAAGTCTGTCAAATGTTTATGAATGTGTCTTTCTAGTGGCTTTGTGAGAACAGACAGGATCGAGGTAGGGCGGTAATCGTTCAGATCGGTGGAGATAGTTTTTGTTTTAGGGAGTGGACTTACTTTAGCTCTCTTGAATGCGGTTGGAAAAACATTATTTTGTATGCATAACTTATAAATATATGTAAGTGTCTCAGCTATGTAAGGAAGGGCAATTTTTAGACGTTTGACACTAATACCATCACAACCTGTAGATTTCTTATTATCCAGCTTTGAGATAGATATTCCTACTTCGAATACAGATATAGGAGGAATTGAAAATGTGGTATTTTGAGAGATTCGATCTCTGCAAAAGGTTAGTAACCTATCAGGACAATTATACTGAGACCCATCAGTTTGATCGTCTGGTAAGAACTTGGAGACTACAGATACGAAGTGGGCGTTAAAGACATCTGGTGTGAGTTCCAATGGAAGATTATTGTTTGCAGGGCTGTGGCCTTTAGTGAGTGTGTTGATAGCTCTCCACATGGATGATATATCTGCTTTATTTCCGGCAAGGTCATTAAAATAGTTTTTCTTGGCTTCCCTCTCTAGGTAATTTACACGGTTCCGTTGTTGCTTATATTCTACAAATTTCTTTTGCTTCCTACACTTGTCCCTCAGTAACATGGCTTTGCTTGATATCAGTGTTCAGCCATGGTGGAATGGTTTGGTGTTTCACCCGCTGTTTTTTGAGGGGGGCATGCTTATTAATAACATCAATAAATAAGTCAGTCCAGTGTGACAGTGCCACATTGGGGTCGCTAAAATTGTACACATTTTCAAAGGGGATTACGTGCAAATCCATCAAAAAAGCTCTTTCATCAAACTGTTTGAAACATCGGTAAACAGTTGGAGAGTGGACATTCAGAACAGGCTTCACAGTTTTGACAGACAAGGTACAGCACACTGGAAAATGATCGCTTATTCCTGTGGCAGGCACTAGGCTATTTGACACAATGCTAGTATCACTTGTGTAAATATGATCAATTAGCGTTGAAGAATGGGGAGTGATTCTCGTAGGTGACGTAATCATTTGATTTAGGCCAAATAAGGATATTGTGGAATCCCATGCTGGGTTACTTTTTTGCATGTCAATATTAAAATCACCCAACAGGACAACATTCAAATTACAGCCCTGCACCCTGTCCATCATTGTAACAAATTGATCATGCCAGTCAAACGTTGAAGCTTGCGCCTTTGTATTTCTAACCACACGCTTTCTACTGCTTCAGACTCTAAGTCAGAACGGCGACGGACAATTTTGCTGTTTGAAGAATGTATGTAAACAACTAAACCTATGTGCTGAGATCTGGCAGCATCCTTTCGGATTAATGAATAGTGAGGAAGAGACAGACCTTCACTTCGAATGTGGCTTTTCAGCCTAGTCTCACTGAGACCGAACAGGCGGAAGAGAGAGAGAGAGAGAGAGAGAGAGAGAGAGAGAGAGAGAGAGAGAGAGAGAGAGAGAGAGAGAGAGAGAGAACTCAGAACTTTATTACACAAGGATTAAGATTTTAGGCAGTTGCCTATTCTTACAATCTGTCCCTGCTAATCTACATGCCAGTAGGCTACACATAAAACAATAGTAACAACATTGACTACCGAAGTAATGATGAAAAAGATGATAGTGTCAGGTTAGGAGGAAGAGAAAAAAAAAAAAAAAAAAAAAAAAAAAAAAGGGTGGGGGGTGGGGGGGGTCATTCGCACACACAGAGATTTATCAATTTTGGTACAACTGCAGTGTCACCCATTCCTACACTCACTATCAAGAAATTGTTTTCTTTTGTTTGTGGCATGAAAAATAAACTTTGACACATTCCGACATAGACTTTGATTTCTTGCTTCAAGTGCTGTTTTTAAGGATCTAAAGGAAGAATCTGGTATAAATTTCCTTCTGAGGTCCGCGTACATAGGGCATTTAAACAAAAAGTGATGTTCGTTTTCAATTTCATTTATGCAAAAAGCACAATTTCTGTCTAGAGATAAAACGCTGTACCGGTGTAAGTTGTTGTTTAATGGAAGTACTCCAAATCTAGCCTGTGATACAGCCACTCTAAAGCAATATATATCAGTGTTTAAAATATACTTCTCCTTTTCAAAGATCGTCTTAAAAGACCGATAAATTTCATACCTATCTTTATCTCTAACAGCTCCAGAACATTCCTGTATAAACATATCTACTAGCCTTTGTTTGAATGACCTCAAAAAGGAGTTTTTATCACCAACCCCCTGCTGCAGCCATACAAAGTTGAATCCAGTTTCACACAGAATTTCCCTAATTTTGGAAACCCAGCAGTCTTTTCCATTTCTGTCTAAACACAGCAGCATTTCATAGGCTGTTTTCGGTAGTCTGTCATTCCCCATTTCCAATAATCGAAACCAATACTTAATGCAACTAATATAGCTATTTATGAAAAGAGGAAATCTTCCTAAATCACCATACACCATTTTATTGAGTGTTCTGACCGGAACTCCGAGGAATCTTTTACAAGCCATTAAGTGAATTTTTTCAATATTCTCAAGTCTTTGTAGTCCCCAAATTTCAGACGAATATAGTCAAATTGGCTGCACTTTGGAATCAAATATTTTGAAGAATGTTTCGTATGTCATTTCTTTGTATTTTTGAAAAGCTTTGCTAAGACATATTACTGCTTTTTTCCCTTTTGCCGCTAAGTGGTCTGTACCCTGCTTGCAACTCAGTTTCGTGGTAAAATTGAAACCTAGATAGCAGTAGTTATTAACAACTTCCAATCTGGTGTCGTTATAGAACCATTTTTCATGCTTAGCCAAAAATCCCCCCTTTCTGAATACCATGATTTTTGTTTTGTCCTTATTTACCTCCATTTTCATCTCTTGGCAGCATGTTTTAAGACAGTCTAACTGGTTTTGTAAACCAGTAGGTGTTGTCGATAATAAGGCTACATCATCTGCAAACAATAAGATAAATAGTTCCATGACCCCTGGCACTAGCTGTATTCCATGCCTGCCTTTTGCTGTCACATGATTTGCCAGTTGGTTGATAAACAAGGAAAACAATGTTGGACTCAGAACACATCCTTGACGAACACCAACAGGACACTCGAAAAACTCAGAGTACTTGCAGTTGGCTCTTATACAAGAAAGTAATGTGTTATACATAGCCCTAAGAGCACCAAAAAACTTCCCCTTAATTCCTTGATTTCTAATACAATCTAAAAGTTTGTCATGCCGAACAGAATCAAATGCTTTCCTAAAATCCACAAATGCGAAATACAATTTCTGTCCCTTCTTCCTCAAGCACTTTTGAACAATAGCATAAAGGTTAAATATTTGATCAACAGTAGAATCGTTTTTCCGAAATCCAGCTTGACATTCCGTAATTGCGGCATTTTCCTCCAACCAAAAATACAGCCTAGCATTTAATACAGAGGTGTAGCATTTACTTACAACACTGAGTAAAGATACCCCCCTGTAGTTATCCATATGTTCGGTGTTTCCTTTTCTATGAATTGGGATAACAATTGCCTTGGCCCAATCCTGTGGGTAAATACCCTTTTCAAACAATACATTAAACTTCCTAGTAAGAAAAAGCACCACATCCTGTCCTCCCACTTTCAACATTTCTGCTGTAATTCCGTCTAATCCGCATGCTTTTCCACATTTTAATTTCTTAATAGCTTTCTGAACTTCCAGCTCAGTAATTTCTTCATTCAAAAAGTGATCTGATTCTTCAGAATTATCAAACTGGCTAGCATCTTGTACATTGTCATCAATATCATTGTTTGCAAAAATATCCTTGAAATGATCGTACCATTCATTTATATCAATATTACTACTGTTGGCTTTATTCTGTTTCCCGCAGCCCATATTTCTCAATTCTTTCCAAAACGTTGATGGGTTGTTCAAGTTTGCAGCAAGCAATGTTGTCTTTTCTCTTCTAAAGCTCTGCTTCTTTGCTTTTAGCAGATATCTGTACCTCTTCCTTGCTTCAACATATTCTTTCCTATCTTTATCACTCCTTGTAGATCTGAATACTTTTAGTTTCGAACGACTCTCTTTTTTTGCTTGTCTGCAATCTTCATCAAACCATTTTGCTTTCATTGCCTTTTTGTTATTATAACATTTCTTTACCATACAACTGCCAGCAGATGTCAAACACTCCACAAATTTACATAAAGCATCTTCAACATGATTTTCAAGGTGGTCCAGGGCTATTTTTAACTTGTTTTGAATTTCGTTGCTCCTCAAGTTGTCCACAAATTCTTGTTCTTTTTCACTACTCCAAACGATTTTTTCCGTATATTTTACATCTGCTGTCTCTTCCTGACACTGTCGGTCTTCTCTAACGGATTCTTTTCTGTTGGAAACAGATTAAACGTCTACAGGCAGTGCAAAATGCTGCTGCAAGAACTGTCATGAAATGCAAAAAAACAGATCACATCACTCCCATTCTTAGGCAGCTTCATTGGCTTCCTATCCAGAAACGGATCCGCCACAAAATTCTCTCTGCCACTTACCGGTCAGTTCATGATAACACCCCCCTCTACCTCTCTGATCTTCTCCAAAAACACAACCCTTCTCGCCTTCTCAGATCAGCATCTAGATCTCTCCTTGATGTTCCCGGGCCCAGGGATTCCAAGACAAAGCGGTACGGCCAGCGAGCCTTCAGATATGTCGCTCGCTCCCTCCCTCTGGAGTGTCCTCCCCGAGAGCATCAAGGAGAAGGACTCCATTCAGTCTTTCAGACCTTCGCTGAAAACCCATTTCTTTACCCAGGGATGATAGTCAATACGATTGTGTACGTGCGCCGGCGATGGTGTGTGTGTTAAGTGAAGCTGATGTTGCCGTAATTACTGTGTGTGTGTGTGTGTGTGTGTGTGTGTGTGTGTGTGTGTGTGTGTGTGTGTGTGTGTGTGATTCTTTTTTCTGTTATCATTATTTATAACTCTGTATATATTTTTATATTTAACTGTTATGTATAGTTCCACTTTTGGAAAGGGGTAGGTGGGTATGAGGGCATGTCCTTTGGTAGTTTTAGCTTGCGAGAGCTTACATGTATGCACTGTGTGTATCTGGCGCTGTGAACACGCAAGGTTTTGTGTGGAAGGTTTTTATGCGCTATATATAAATTTTCATTCATTCATTCATTTTCTAATAAAAGTCAAAACAACTGGTAAGTGGTCAGATTCAGTATAGCCTTCGACCACCAAAGAGCCACTGTATGCTGAGTGGTACAAATCACATGACATAATGTAATAGTCTAAAACACTTGCCCCACAACTGGCAATGTATGTAAAGCTGTTGTCATGTTCCCCTTCACACAAGCCATTCAAAATAACGCAATCATACATATTACAAAAATCGAGAAGTTGTTGACCAAAAGTGTTTACAATGAGATCTTGGGATTTTCTTGGGAATATGCTGTTTGCTTGCAACATTGTATCTTGAAAGTCTTCTGCTATACCCGTGTAGTTTTCAGAGGCTGTTCGCGCATTTAAATCACCGCATAACAGTATATGGAAATCATCAAACGAGTCATGTAGGTCCAAAATGCACTGCTCCAGAAGATCTATACCAATCCCGTACCGACAGTTTTTCCAGTAAGAGGAATCATACGGAGGAATGTAAGAACACATGAGCATCACATCTTTTGGCGTTTGAAGAAGTTCTTTGTCTATTTTTAGCACGATCATATTTTCAAGATCAGTGGAAATCTGTTTCACATACGGTGAGTATTGCTTTCGGACCATGACAACAACACCACCCGAATAACGGCCTTGGTGAGATAGTTTTTTCGCTATGGCAGTGTAAATACAGTAGTCATTGAATAGGTCTGATTCAAATGAAGTTGCAATGAAGGATTCTGTTAGACACACAAAATCATGAGAAGTTATGTACTGAATAAGGTGAGAATTGTCTATCTTTTGTAGCAAGCCATTAACATTATAATTTAGAAATTTCACACTTTTTTCCACTTCACCAGAACTGAACGCGGGGACACACTTATTCCGCGGACTTGACTGCACTTTAGTCCACGTATCTCGTTGATTAAAGTTTTGATCTTTACCTGAGGCCCGGCCGATGTCCTATCTGTTGGAGGCACTTGCAGACCTGTCCTGAGTGCCCCCTCTTCTTGCCTGGTAATACTTGGTTCGGTCGCTGGACTGCATTCTCCGGAAAGAGTCCACAATGCTGCTCTGACTCTGTGAACGTCCTTTCTGGGTATCCCGGCCTGATCGTAGTGTCCGTGCAGTGCTTGCGGGTTGGCTGACCCGTTCCTGTTCGACTGGACTAGGTGTTGCCTCTACATCTGCCTCTTCGGACTGCCCGTGCGATCCGTTGGTTTTGCTGTCACTTTCTGCCCCGGGTTGGTGGCCTTGATCAACCTCTCTCTCGGTAGCTTCGAGTTGTTCATTGCTGGCCTGGTTTCGCTCTGTTGCGACGGTATCTTCGCTAGTTGTCCGTGTTGTGTATGTATCTTGGCTGCTAGAAGGTCTTCCAGGTTCTTGTCTCAGTGTGGTGTCTTCCTCTTGTTCTTTGTCTTCGGTGTGACCTCTGTTGCAGTCTCTGTTGGAAGCACTGTCTTCTGCATCGTTGACAATGCTTTGGTTGTTGTTATCTTCATCGTTGCTGTTCTGTGTGTCCATGTGGCCTGTTTGTTGGTCTTCTTCCGGTGTGTCTTGTATGAGGTCTGTTGTCTCCTTTCTTCCTTCAGTTGCTGTCGGCGTGGCTCCAGATCCGATGACGTCATCATAGGGGGGAGTGCCGGGAGCAACAGGTCTCGGTCTTGCACCTTTAGCTTCGCCAGGAGATGTCCTGTCCTGATGGTTGTCATGTGCGCTGTTGCCGTGTCTGTCGATGTCACGCCTACAGTTTTGTCCTCTCTGCTCTCGTGGCTGTGCTCCTCTTTCGCTGGTGCCGGGGCTATCTGTCTCCCTTCTCCTCTCCGGTGTCCCTCAGGTCAGGGGCGTGCTTGCTGACGTAGTACTGCTGGCTGGACTGGTTGCCACTTTGGTCACGTGGTCCATTTCCTGCCTGTCTGGTCTGGCCTGGGGCTCTGCGTCGCGGGACATCGTTGCCAGCCGCACTATGTTGACTGCTTTCGCTGGCCATGTCACCGTCCCTTCTCGGTGGGGCGTTTCTTCTGTGGTAGGCATATCTCCGGGGTGAGTGGTCGCGTGCCCGCTGCTGGCTCCAAGGTTCTTCTTGTCTGTGCCGTAGGAGTTGAGGCCATTCGTCGCTCTGGAGGTAGTGGCCGTCACTGCGCAAAGCCTGGCTGTAGGACTCGTGGTGGCGACTCCGTGGGAAGGAGTCCAGTCTGTCAGCGAAGTGCAGTCTTCCGTTTCGATAGTAGGCTATCTTCCCCTGGCTCCGGTAAAAGTCTAGTGTGTCTCTCTGACGGGAGGTCAGGTCGGACGTCACCTTGATGCCGGCACGTCTGAGTTTGTCTCGCAGGTTTCTGTCGTTCAGTATCGCCATCTTGTCCTTCCATCTGTAGAACTGGACTATGAGAGGGCGGGGTTGGTCGCTCCGCTGTTGTCGGACGCCGACTCGAAAAGCACGGTTAACGTCTGCGAGATTCCAGCATGGAGAAGTTGAGAACTCGTTCAAAACGTCAACTACTTGCTGCTCCACGCTAGTATAGCTGTCCCCTCGCCGTGGCTCTCTGATTCCAATGAACTTCAGATTGTTTCGCTTGGTTTCCATTTCGTTTGAGTCAATCTTCTCTTCTAGTCTGTCCAATCGTTCGAGGATAGTCTCTCTATCCTCTTGCAGATCGTCAATGTCATCTTTGTTTTGCTCAATGCGCTGTCTCAGTTCCCCTACATGAACTGTCAAATCACGGAAACTTTTGTCTATGTTTGTCCACTTCTTTTCAATCATTCTGCAAATGTTAGCTGTGTACGTCTGCACGCCATACATCATTTGTGCAAACTTCCATTCCATGATCTGCAGGATGTTGTTACTTTCGTCAGGGCCAGGGTTCGCTTCAATGTCCATGCACATTAGTAAGTGTACTGTACACAACCACTGCGCCACCGCATGTGTTGTCCGAAGCACGCAAAGCGTGAACTCATCGCTCACAGCAAGCCACAGTCTCTGTGTCCTTCTTTCTTCATTGCGTTGCCATTGTTTTGTAGATTTCTCCAAGAATAATGAGCAAAATCTTCCGATATTTGCACCACGGTCTGATGGTATACTTAGCATGGTGCCTGCACACTCGTTTCACGATCGAACAAACGTAATTAGCGAAATATCGCTAATTTTCAGGAGCTCAAATGAAGTGCGTCTTGGTCTGCCAGTGAACTCGAGTTCACCCCGAGAGAGAGAGAGAGAGAGAGAGAGAGAGAGAGAGAGAGAGAGAGAGAGAGAGAGAGAGAGAGAGAGAGAGAGAAGCAGGCAGGCAGGCAGGTAGGCAGGCACGCAGGCACGCAGACAAGTTGGGCACACAAGTATTAATACAACCGGTAACGGAAAGGCAATCTTTTAATGTTAATCGGAACATATATATGTATAAAGTAAACCATTCAAATAACAACTACGAGAAAAAGGCAACCAAGAGAGAGAGAGAGAGAGAGAGAGAGAGAGAGAGAGAGAGAGAGAGAGAGAGAGAGAGAGAGAGAGAGAGAGAGAGAGAGTATTTGGGTCTTTATTATTGGAGTGCGCTGTGGCTGGTATGGCATGGTTATCTCAGCTCTTTCCTAACTGCATCAGCTTTGCAGTGACCTGGTGACCCGAAGAAAGCTCAGGACAGTTTTATTGTGTGGTGTCACTGCCTGAATCAGCTGCAGTAATTAAACGGTTGTTACTAAAAAATATATATAAAGTATACTGATTGATTGATTGATTGACTGACAATGACTATGAAGGAACCATCAGTTCGGCTGAGAGGATGAGCTGAAAGAAAAGGATGGGTCAATGAACGAACAAAGGAACGAAGGATGGATCAGTGATTCTATTGACAGTGATGATGAACAACTCATCATCACCAGTGCGACTGAGGGGACGACCTGAAACAAAAGGATGAACCATTTGCTGAATGAAAGAATGGGGAAAAGAAGGAAGGGCTGGAAAGGATTGATTGATTCTTTGACTGATCAGTCGATTGATTGGTTGATTTATTGCTTGCTTGCCTACACATGATTGATTGCATTAGTTGATTATTGATTGGTTGACTGGTTGATTGATTGAGTAACTGACTGATTGGTTGATTGGTTTATTATTGGCTCTACTTTCGTCCAGTGAGGGAAAACAGATAATGAATGACAACCCCATTATTTTCTCATTCCGTTTAATGAATTTCATAATGTGCGCAAAGACGAGGTAGCATTCTTTCTTTCATAGTACTTTATATCCACATAATTATTAAACCATAAGGATTATTAGGCACGGGCGAATGGAGGTGGGGTAAAAGGAAGATTATATAGGTTTTCAGGATACAGGGGACGGGGATAGCTCAGTGGTTAGATCGCCGGACTCGTGACTAAAAGGTCCCGGGTTCAAATCCCTGCAGGAGCGGCGGGAGAATTTTCTTCTCCATGGTTGACTTTCTGTGCTGACTCTAATTTCGGTATCCGTTCCACCCCCGTGTTACCGCAGTAGCACGTAAAAGATCCCGGTCATTCTGCCAAAAGTGCAGGTGGCAGGTTACAGCTAAACATACATACACCGCCGAGATGGCTGCAGTTTCATGTGGCACCAGCCATGTCAGCGCTGTAAGTACACCACTTTGGTGGATATTAAACAAATACGCTATAAAAAGCTTCTCACTCATGTAGAACCACAGGCGAGCGCAGTGAGTCTGCTCAAGAGAGCGGAGAATAGCGCTATACAAGTGATCATCAATCAGTCAGTCAATATACCTGTCGCTACACTGTCACCACCAGAATGACTCGTGCATTAAGATGGGCAGCGACGAGAGCCAATTTAATGTTTCGTGAGGGACAAAAGGTCACCAGACAGTGTCCACAAACCATAAGCTTTTTGAAGAAAAGAGAGAGCCGAAGCGGAATCGAGCCGAGGCCCTTCTGCTTACCAACCCAACGCCTTACCGCTGGTAAGTAAACATGGTGCTTAACGTCCACAAAAACCGTACGGCTTATTAGGGACGGGGAGATGGGGGTGGGGGAAGAGGGAGATTATATATACCTATCGCTACACTCTCACCACCAGAATGACTTCTCCATTAAGGTGGGCAGCGATGAGAGCCATTTTAATGTTTCAGCAGGAAGTGATGGTCAAAGTCACAAGACAGTGTCCACAGACACACAGCCTTTTTGAAGAGAAAGGAGAGCCGAAGCGGTATCAAACCGAGGTCCTTCCGCTTACCAGCCTAACGCCTTAAAGGAAAAGTCCAAGATTTTTAAATATGCAAAATGACCATCGACATGACTGACAAATGAATCACTAGTTTGAGATTTAATGAAATAAAAAACTGAAAAGATTTTTTATGTTGTTTTTTCTTTTCAGAGAGAGAGAGAGAGAGAGAGAGAGAGAGAGAGAGAGAGAGAGAGAGAGAGAGAGAGAGAGAGAGAGCAGATTTCGACATTATTTTGCATCACAAATTTAGCCAGGTTCAATTACAACATTAATGCAAAACGAAGAATTGAACTGCACATATCTCAATGATTCAAAGCCATCAAACACACACATGTGCTACTATTTAGTCGTAAGCGTTCAGTTGTATCAGTGTGCAGAGGCAATGCCGAAATGCTTCACTGTTTCTCTAGTTTGCAACGTCTTCTTCGTACGTAAAGAAATTCTATTACGTTTACAATTCGCCAATAATTCATTATTATTAATTCAGTCACTAATCGCTCAGGTACAATGTACGATATTCTGCTGCTACTTGCCGCATGTACAGTATTTCCTATCTTCTTTCTGCATCTTTTAGGTCTGATCGGTACTCACAGGTAAACGGCTGAACCCGAGAACACAGTCACCAAGCACCAACAGTCCGCTACGGCTATATTGTTCTCCACCAGAACACGCCCTTTACATATCAATCTGGCAAATATAAGGAAATCTGGGATCGCAACGTACGTCGTTAAGCTTGTAATCCGTGGTGTCGATATTCGTGCAATGCTCGCGGTTATTATAGTTGTTGGGTTCGCCATGACTCCACACAGAGGCGTTGAGAGGGAGATGGGTTCCATCGGTCCAGACAAAGTCGCCCTCCTTCACCAAGTCAGTGCCTCCCATCAACAGATATGGCTTTAGGGTCCAGTCGATACCTGCGAGTAGCATACAAGAACGATGTTAACAGTCCAGCCATAGTCGATCACTGCTTGAACACACTGCATAACAGTTATGCAATAGTTTGTTATCGTTGGATTACCAATAATAAAGAAGCACAGCAGACATTACGATCCAAAGTGCAGGTTAAAGTCAAGTCAATATACCGTAATCATCCCTCACAGGGTAATTCAATTAACTACTATATCATTCTGGGTATCAGAGACAAGGCTGCGCCTCCCACAAGTCAACAAATAGGTCGATTTCCTCCGAAGCGAGTGAAGTATCAACACCGTCATCCATTTGTGTTTTTCTTTCTTGCTCATCCACAGGAGAGCACTCAGTCTTTGATCTCAACCAATCAGAGGCAAGGTTCGTCGAACTGGGCAAATGTTCCCAGAACATGTTGAGCGAAGCTTTCTGGACCACTAACACAGCTTCGTCGCAGTTCGTCGAATACCCCGAACAAGGTTAGCGAAGCAAACGTTCGCCCAGTTAAGAACTAGCTATGTTCACCGAACGTTTTTCAGGTTCGATGACTACCCGGAACTAGATTCGCGAAGCGAAAGTTTGCACTATTAGGAACGGGCTTTAGGCAACCAGGATACGCACAGCATGGTCCCTGGTGCAGCCGGTTTCATGGTAAACTTTAGACAGCAGCTCTGCTCTTCGGGAAAAAAGCAGTGCTGCTGCTGATCAAAGATTATAAATACAAATATTTATTATCTTTGTGCTGACCAAAGACTCAAACTGTGTTATAATCAGTAGAAGGGAAAACCTTTGATTACAGCTATACCCACTAGAGCTCTCCAGCAGCAGACGAACGGGTTCTCGGTCAAAGGCCAAGGACTTGTAGTTGTACAGGTGACCGCCACCGCACTGCACCTTCCCTGAGCAGTGGCGTAATTGGCGTTATCCAGGTACACCTTCAGACAGCGCCCTCCGTACGCTGAGTATCCGGCAGCCGTTGGGCAGTTAGCTAAAATCAATACAACTTTGCTGGTAAGTGTCAGTGTCACGTTATTGCACAAGGAATGTGGCATGGGGTCACGTACACTCACTCACATATTCAACGCCAATCATAAAACGACAAGTTATGTTACACAACAACAACACCACCAACAACAACAGAAATAGCAAAGATTGGGGTAGCTGCTCAGTGTCAAGTAAATATATAAAAGATCCAACAGGCAGTGGAGCTGCACACATCACATCAAAATGAAAGTCACTGTTAACTAAAGGAACTCTCCTTTGGAGGCTGAACTTCTCGTCTGTTTGGAGCAGGTTAAACGAACATAATCCGTATCAAAAGTTTTGTGATTGAACGTGCCGTTGATTTTACAACGATTTAAAAAGAGGATTTTCCCGGACACCGTAACAAACACTGTTTTCACGAGCTCTTTCCCGCGTTTTCGTATGCCGTCATTGATAGGATACCATAATTTCTCAGTTTAGTGTTTTCTGTTTTCTGTCATTTAGATTATTATATATATATATTTTTTAATAAGATACATGAAAATCAATTGATATTGTTTGCAAGTATGAAGACGAACAATAAAATGCTGGCAAACTAATTTTGACGTCATTACCAGACTAATAATTTGACGTCAAGATTATAGAAAAGAGTTACTACCATTTATGTTCGGAGGACCAAAATAAAAAGAACGATTAGCTGATTGGCAGGAGACCGAGAGCGCGGCTGGTAAACGTGGGTGACCTGGTGGCGAGGTGGAGATCGAGAGAGCTGTGCACAATTTTAGACGTCTGCGATAGGAAACTGGCTAACGCTGTTACTGGACACGTCAAAAGAAATGTTCCTGATATTACTTTTTTGTTTTTGTTGTTGTTCTTCTTTCTTTCTTTCTCATTAATAGCAGTGGTCTACCAGAACTCTGCACATAAATATTCTACTACTACTACCTCCTTGCGTAATTCGTGTGTTTCTGGCGTACCACGGGCTGGTACGTTTTTTGTTTGTTTTGTTTTTTCTATTAATAAACAAAACAGTTTCATGATTAGAAGATGGTGTCTGAAAATTGTCTTGTGGTACCATCGGATCAATACGCTAAGAACAATTCGTCACCCAACACCTTGCACCTTACAAAAACGTCCATCGCCGAGCATGATTAGTAAACGGCAGCTACCAGTCTCATCCATATGGAATAGTGAGGCACACACTGTACGTTTAGGAGATTTATTCCAAGAAAGACTTCAAATTAGTCACACAACCATTAGTAAGTCGCCCGATAAATTATTAGACCTGAATAGATTACATGCCTGAGGCGACGCCGTTGTCAATTGGTTTGAGGCCGAATCTACAAAAACGTGTCAAAAACAAAATGCTATAACGTATATATATACCATAAATAGCTGCACCCCGTTCGTATGTCACCGTTGGGTGATATGTAATCTGTTTTAGACCACTACAGTTAGCCTTAAACTGGCATGTTTCAATTGGCCTAATGCATTGCCCCATTATTTATTTTTATTTTTTAGCCAAACCTACTAGGGCTAGTTCCTTTAAACCAGTCATAAAGACATCAGCACATCGTCAGTGACTGTCTTGTCTTTGTGTGCCCAGCACTCGTGAAGACAGACCATCGAATCGTTGTCGGTTAGAAAATCAGTGATGAACTATACATTAGATTTGATATCAGAGATGGCAAAACTCTCTCTCTCTCTCTCTCTCTCTCTCTCTCTCTCTCTCTCTCTCTCTCTCTCTCTCTCTCTCTCACACACACACACACACACACACACACACACACATACATACACACTCACACACGCGTTGTGTATGTGGTGTGGAGTGGGGTAATTGTGTGAACCATAACCCAAAATGGATGACCTTTACTAAAACATTTCACATCCGAAAACTCGCCCAGCAGCTGCACAGAGAATGGTTTCTCCACAGCCAGGTAGCAGGTGTTGTCGGATCGCCTCATGCAGAAGGAACCGCACGGAGAAGAGTGCAGACATCCCAAGGTGCACTCTAAGGTCGACCGTGCTCTTAACTTCACTGTCATCATCAAAATGGTAGCGTTCTCACGTTTCCAGAGATTGTCAAGGTCGGTGCGATTGGTCGAGGTGATAGAGATCAGTGTGATCCAGACGAAGCAGGTGCTTCGCCGGGGTAGCGACTTTGTTGTGGATGGCATTCCTTTTAGTTGTTGGATTTTGACCTTCCGTCAGCAGCACAGGATCACTTCAGGACAAAATACACAATCAAAATTATTTCACACCAGATCAAAACACAAGGCGCTAATTCACAAATTCGTCTAATTCACTGTCACAACTATTACAGAGTCAACAACATACTATCCATCTATCTACCAGTGCACAATAACAGGTGTTTTGGTACGTCAAAAACCACGTACTTTCCATTCCATTGCTTTGATCTATTTATAATCTGTACAGGACCTGGTTAAATTGCTTGTGACTACGAGAAGGGTGATCTAATTTATTCCGCGATCACACACAGGAAAAACTCCGTTAGCTGTAGCATAGTTAAGGAACTAGCCTTCCCAGGCTAAATTTCAAGTCAAGTTAAGGAATTATTTCAGACTTACAATAGTCCAACTTGGAGAGAACAGAGGCACAGACGAGAGTTTGGGTTGCTTCAACAGTCAGGTCTGGCGGATAGAGCTGATGCGTGTGATTTCCACTTAGCCTAAACAGAACGGCGGACAGAAATAATCTTGTGGAGAGTCATATGCTATGTGAAATCCTGAAACCAAGGTTGCGAGTACAGGTCGTGAAAGGAATACTGGCAGTGCTAACACGAAGAGAAGCGGGGTGAGCGTCAGGGGAAACTGGTTCTACTTGATTTCACGAGGACAGTCTCTGTCTCGTCGTCATTCAGCCTCAGTTTGTTTTCTGTCATCCAGGTCTTTATGTCAGAAATGCATGCCTGCATGATCAAGACAGTGGCGCTAGTTCTTCCGTTGAGTTGATGATTGGCTGATCACTGAATTAGTGTTATGTTCCCTTTGATCATATAGATTCTTAACTCAGTGCGCATTTGCTTTCGTTTACAGTAAAACGTTGTGTGTGTGTGTGTGTGTGTGTGTGTGTGTGTGTGTGTGTGTGTGTGTGTGTGTGTGTGTGTGTGTGTTTGTGTGTGTGTGTGTGTGTGTGTGTGTGTGTGTGTGTGTGTGTGTGTGTGTGTGTGTGTGTGTGTGTGTGTGTTATTCGGGTTTGCTTGATAGTATGCTTGTTTGTTAACGTTTTCTTTGTGTTTCCTTTGATCTTCTTCCTTCGAAGTGCATTACTGATTGTATCTATCTATGCTCATCTACCTGTCTTCCTCTGTCAGTGGAGTACGGCGGACGCAGAAATTAAGGTAGACTGTTGGAACCCAGAATGACAAAGGTTTTCCCGCTAAAGCCTGCGGCATGTCAGAATATGGGAATTATTACAATTATTGCCTCAACGGCAACGCTGAGGACCAGTGCTTGATACGGTGAGCTCCTAAAACTGATGTAACTTTAGACCGATGTAGGGAAGCGTGGTGGGGAGTAAAGGAAGCAGGCTGGAAGCATGAATGAAGAGTTGCATGTCAGAGGTTGCTATGACATAACTTTTATTTACACCAACCAGTAAACAGTGTCTGTGTTGGAAAAGACACAAACAAACAAAATATTTAGAAAATGAAAGCAAAAACAAAGACTAAGCAACAGCATTTATCTCAATACCATGTAGTTTACCTGTATACATGAAGGAAATGTGACAAAATGATTAATAATCAAGTACATAAAATGTGTTCATGACTTGCACTCAAAACCAGTATCTCACAGTGTCGCGGTGAGTATCAAACACAGCAGTATCAATTAAACAATGAAAGCTCGCAGTGTCACAGACAGTATCAGTACAAGACACGGCCAGTATCAATTAACCAATGACGGCAAATTGACCATATAACCAGTATATAATTGTATGCAATAAAGTAACACAGTATGTGTGTATGTGTGTGTGTGTGTGTGTGTGTGTGTGCGTGCGTGCGTGCGTCCGTGCGTGCGCGCGCGCTCGTGCAAGTGTGAGTATGTGCGTTTGGGTGTTGTTTTGATAGTGCAAATAGGTTGCTAGTTGATGTATGTCGCTTTCGAGACACTTTCCTTGTTGTAAAACTTAGTGAATAAAGAATCTGAATCTGAAAAATACAGATTACCAAGATTCCTCTTAACTAAACAGAAAGAGTGAGATAATCGTTACAGCAGTTCCACTTAAGCACACAGTGTGGCACTTGGGACCGGCCGC
>OY757542.1:4119200-4129200 GCA_963584105.1 Alviniconcha strummeri
GTCACCTACACGGACATCAGTAACAACACCAAGACTCGGGTTGTGTCACCTACACTGACATCAATAACAACACCAAGACTCGGGTTGTGTCACGAAACATTGACACCAGCAAGAACACAAAACTCGGGCTGTGTCACAAAGCATTTCCACCAGCAAGAACACCAAGAGTCGGGCTGTATAACAAAACACTGACACAAATAATAACACACACACACACACACACACACACACACACACACACACACACACACACACACACACACACACACACACACACACACACGCACACACACGCGAACGCACGCATGCGCTAGCACGCACACAAGCACACATACAGCACACGCGCTCAGAATGAAACTGGAAATCCAAAGATGTCGGGTATTTTATACTCATTTTAGAAGTTGACATTCAGTAGAAGAGTGTGAAGATGCAAGGTTGTCCCCCCCCCGCCCCACCACCAGTTTTTCCCCTCTGTTAATTTTTCTTCTTCTTTTTTTTTTTGTCTCTGCTATTTTTGTTGTTACTGTTGCTGCTCTTGATCCATGAGGCCACTGCGGCGTTCTTGCTTTTTTGCTGACGGGGCAGAACTGTAGATGGGGACTGTGGTTCTGTCCAGCATGGTCAGTTTTTTAGAGGTGTCCATCCCCTAATCACGTTTGTCTCCTAAACGGTGACCACACTGAAAAAAGCGGCATGAGTGAAGCCGAAATAGGGCTGTTATGCCGAACTAATGCCGTTTATAGTTACAGACTAATTTTTATACGTTTGAACAGCCTAAAGCCGTATGAAAAAGCTGCTCTCATGCTTCTGTTACTGACAAAAGCTTCATTATACTGAGGAGAAAACGAACACTTGTACGGACCGAGGTCATTCCACGTAACATTGAAGACCAGAAATTGTTCAAGAAAAATTGGATTCTTGCATCAAGACACGTCACAATCAACAAAGAAGACGACAAGGAGACAAGAATATCTCCAATGGACAGAGGTCACTGGGTTACTGACACTTGTTACAATTTCCTCGAGCTTTGAACTTTGTTATTGTCGTCACGCGGTGTCCAATTAGTTTTGAGTTTTTGACACCCTGGTGGTGCATTCTTGATCAAACAAAGGCCTGTGCAGATCTAAAAGATAACCACAAGCCAATTATAATATAGTAATTCTGTGGCTATTGACGACTCGTACATGTGGAAGGAGAGCCGAGCTCATGGACTCTTTAGCAAATCGGGATTAGGGGCTATGTGCCTTTAACTTTATTTGCTCATCACACATATAAGTTACCAGTGGTCCGTGAAATACTACCCTGATCAGTGATTCGAGCTACCCTCAAAAGGGACCATACAGTGGCGAAGTCAGTACGAGGTGACGAACATGGGAGCTGTTTCAGAGACAATATCGGGCTTTCCTCAGCACTTAGAGTCGGTCGCTATTTTATCTGAAATGAAACGAACTGAACTGAGCTCTCTCTCTCTCTCTCTCGCTCGCTCGCTCGCAGCATGTTACTGTCAAATGACGGAGAGTGACAACTGGGAAAATCAAACGAAAACGGAAAATGGGGATATTTTATAATTTAAGCTTCGCTCTCTCGATAAAAGGAAAAGCCAAGTTGCTGGAAACTGTCTCTGCGTTCATTATCGATCCCACCCTGTTTAAGCCATCAACCTCATCAACATCGTACGCAATGCTGCAGCTAACAGCTATTACACATACTAGACAATATATAATATTATTGATCTGAGAGGTGGGTGAAATCCTGCCGACCACGCATGGGTTTGTGTCGACCGTAGAAGGTTTTGTTTGGTCTTCCTACGTCAGTTTAAACGTGCATTATGTGAATGCTTGAATCCGTCTTCCCCAGGAAGCCTGTCCTCATTTTTCCCTTTGTATGGTTTACTTCCGTTGAATACTGTTTTCCGTTTTGTTGTTGTTGTTTTTTGTTGCTTTTCACAGGGTAACAGTGGATACAATTTCCAAGCAGGCAAAACAGGGACGAGGGAAGAGCCAACAGGGGAACAGATGAATCTCTGTACACTGATCCCCGTTTAAAAATTGCGACTTTAGACATTCCGAGATATTCCCAGGGCCATTTTCTGTCAGTAGTAGAGCGGAGTCCTTTTAGGATCATGTTCCGTCTCGGTTTTCCTTTCTTGGTGGTAAGCCCAGAGCTTCCTTTACGCTCTGCTCCCGTTTTCTTCTCGGTGGCAAACGAAAACCTTCCCGGGCCCTCTGTTTTTCCTCTTCTTTGTAGGTGGCAAACTGAGAATTTCCAGGACGCTCTGCCTTCCCTTGTCTTTGTAGGTGGCAAACTAAGAATTTCCAGGACGCTCTGCCTTGTGTTGTCTTTGTAGGTGGCAAACCAAGATTTTCCAGGACGCTCTGCCTTCCCTTGTCTTTGTAGGAGGCAAACTGAGAATTTCCAGGACGCTCTTCCTTCCCTTGTCTTTGTAGGTGGCAAACTAAGAATTTCCAGGACGCCCTGCCTTCCGTTGTCTTTAAGGATAGCAAAGCAAGATTTCCAGGACGCTCTGCCTTCCGTTGTCTTTGTAGATGGCGAACAAAGAATTTACAGGACGCTCTGCCTTCCACTGTATTTGTAGATGGCAAACCAAGATTATACAGGACGCTGTGTCTTCCCCCCCCCATCTTTTTTTCCCCCTTTTTTTTGGTTTTTTGTTGGTGAGACCTCCCGGGAAACCAAGACCTGTTGGAAATCTCTGTCTCATTTTCTGTAGGCTGCAGTTTAATTAAAGGTAAGATCTTCACGGACTCTTTGTCTTTCCTTTTTTCTGGCAGGTGGCTTTTACGCTTTCCCGCCTTTCAGTGTCATTGCTCTCGTGCTACAGAACGTTTAGCGCGATGGCTGTGTGGGAGCCTTGGTGGTGCCGCATTGGTCAACACAGATGTGGTGGCCAGTGCTACTCAGCATGCTGACGCAGGACCCTGTGCCTCTTGTGGCACGGAGAGGCCAGTGGCCATTGCTGGTGCTACCCAGTCATCCGAAGAAAGAATACGCACTACTGAAGAACAACATGCTGAAGATGATGGAATGCCGATTTCCAAGATGCCATCGTCAGGTTTGTATCGTTGCCACGTTGCCAGGGACTGGTGTTACGGCCGATTGTAAAGTCGAAAAAAGTCGAAGCAGGTATCTCGGAGGAAAGATTCTGTGATGTATGGCATGTCTGTAGACTAGTGGACAGATAATCATGGAATCACTTACAAAGACCACAAAAAGTATGTGAACCGACAAACGAGCAAACAACCGACAATCAGACAAACCAACCAAACAAAACAGGGACCGAAGCGAAGAAAGCACAACACGGACACACCACTAGGATTATAGTGAACTCCTCTTACAAGAGCTGTAAAGTAAAACTAGTTGAGTTCAGTTCAAGACAGTATCTATGCGCTCGAAAAGGCCCAGACGCTTCCCACCACGTCTCTCAGAGATTCCTCCAAAAATGTCTTTGAAACGGTTGCAATATTCGTCTGTTTAGCTCATAAAACTAGTCAAGCAGCAAAATACAGCAAAACACATGATAACCAAGATTACGAAAAACACCCCCATCCCCTGTCCCCTCACCCCACCCTATCCACCCAAAAGTAGACATGAGGGGGGGGGGGGGGGGAGAAATGAAAAAAGAAAAAAAGAAATCCGGAACAATGTAATCGCAAGTAAACAATCTGTACACTCCGATCACAAAACCGAGCTCGCCTTAATGCAATGAAGACCACACGCAAAAGCCAAACACATTACTCCAAACAAAGTAAATGCACCAGACCACATCATAAATGCATAGCAGACATATTAGGTGAACAGCTAAAACAAATCGCGACCCCACATGACACGCGCCGGCAAATGCATATAAACAGGAACTGACAAAAGAACAAAGCACACAAAAGATTTAAAAAAAAAAAACCATTAAAAAAAACGCTGTTTTTCTTAGTGGTTTTGCTGTACGTTTTCCGTAGCGCTCTTTTCACTTCTGATTGTTTCTTTCCTTGGCGGTTTATATATATATATATCCAGTAAACATGCCGGATCCGACCCGGATCGGCTGGGAAGCATTGGCCAGAAGCGGCTTGCTCACCGGCTTGCTTCCGGACCGGATCCGTTTGGCCAAAACCTGACACCGTCTGCCAGAACTAAATCGGATCCGTGCTGGCTTTGCACAATATGATCCGGGCTGTCTGTGGGCAATTACAAACGTGTCTGAAAGTGGAAAGCTGGTAGCGGAAAACTAGTCCTGCCAGAAACCAGGCCCGATGATTCCTGCACACCAGCTTGCTTCCAGACCAGATGCGTTTCGTCAAACCCTGACAGGCCCATCCAGATCGGATCCGGGTCGGATTTGTACAACATGATCCATGCCTTCTTTAAAACAAAAACAAAAACAAACACGGAATTGTGTCTGATGCGGGAAGTCAGATCAGGCAGATACGATCCGGCCAGATTCTGGGTGCCCGCTGGCCGTAACGGCCATAACTGGCCGTAAACAAAACGCTTCTGGATCTTAACACACACACACACACACACACACACACACACACACACACACACACACACACACACACACACACACACACACACACACACACACATCCTTCTTCTGCGCAGGCCCGGTCCTCTTCATTTTAGCGCCTAATTTGACTCCGGAGAAATCTCAGCTCGGGCGGCCTAGCACATCGTTGGTTCTGTTGTTCTGGACACTCCATAAACCAGACTACCAATATTATTCTGAACACACCTTAAGGCTCTTTTATCTTTTGACTGTGTCTTTCTTGGTCTTTTCTTGGGTGGTGGGGGTGGGGAGTGGAGGGTTAAGCCTAAATGACACTCCCTCTCCTGAGTGGTATTGTTCATTTTAGTACTTAGTATGAATCCTCCATATGTTTTGAGTGCTTCTTTATCACTGAGTTCTTCTTACGCCTTCTTTTACCCAGACCTTTTCTTGATGTTTGTTTTCCATTTCATTTGGTTCCTTTCTTCTCACGGCTTTTTTCCAGGTGTAGGTGACATGGGTCACAGCCTGTGGTGTGGAGGTTTCACCCGTAATCGTAAACAGGTGGTAAAAGTAGCTCAAGATCGTGAGCCGGTTTGGCCCAGCGGTAAGGCGTTAGGCTGGTAAGCGGAAGGACCTCGGTTCGATACCACTTCCGCTCTTCCTTTTCTTCAAAAAGGTTGTGGTTTGTGGACACTGTCTTGTGACTTTGTCCGTCACTTGCTACTAAAACATTAAAATGGCTCTCATCGCTGCCCACCTTAAAGCCCGTTCTTAACTGGGCGAATGTTTGTTCGCCGAACATACTTCGGACATTTCGACGAACTATGATTCGTTTCTTAATTGAACTTTTAGTTCGCCGAACATGGTTCGGACAGTTCGACGAACTTTACTTCGTTCTCAACTGGCTTGTCATGAGATGCAAGCTTCGGCCCGAACTTGCGGTAGACGTGCAGCAGACAGCATGATCGAAAATGTAGTCTAAAGTCAAGTCAGGTCAAGCCAATATACTTTAATCATCCCTCACAGGGTAATTCAACTAACTACTATCTCATTCTGGGTCCCCGAGACAAGGCTGCTCCTCCCATATGTCAACAAATAAACAAATTCCCTGTGAAGCGAGTAAAGAACCCAGCGACACCGTCATCCATTTTTATTTTTATGTCTTCTTCATCCACAGTCAGCCAATCAGAGGCAATGTTCATCGAATAGGGCGAATGTTCCCAGAACATGTTGAGCGAAGCTTTCTGGACCCCGAATTACAGAGCAAAAATATTGATGTGGTACATGGGATGGTAATATATAAAATAAAGTAAAAAGAATATGAGAGGTAGACCTACTTCGGTTTCTAGATTACGGGTACAGGCTAGTGCTTGTACAGAGCAAGGTTGGTCAGAATTAATACGTAATAGGACCAAGCGAAGGTTGGTACAGAACACAGTAGGTTAGGAATGATAAGCGAAATAGCCAGGGAAAAGGGGTCAAGACTGCCAGGGACCTCAGTCCTGATAAGCAAATGAACTGAGCGCCACGCGAGGAGCCCCTCACGTGTCCAGCGGACGAATGGTAATGACCAGGAGGTAGTTGAGGGACTATGATGGCGTACACCCTGCGTAGTAATATTTGGTGGAAATAAAGAAGGAAAGTTTGTACTTAGGTTTCGGTAAATGCGCCGAAATAGTAGAAGAATGAAGGTTGATAGGAAAGCAACGTCACATTGACGTCACATAACAACGAAAACACTATAAAAGACGGAATTTGTTTTACCGAAGACAGACTACTTTTCGGATTCTAAAACAAGGTGTTTGACTTCGTGAATTCTTGAATTTTCTTCCTTTCTGTGGACTCTTGGACTCCTTATACGTTTCAAGTTGGATTTTCTGTCTTTCTGTGGATTCTTGGACGCTTTGACTCTTTGGATTATTTTTTTTAACAGTGAAAGTTTTCCTGGGGATTTCCTTAAAAAAAAAAAAAAAAAAAAAAATATTTCACTTGGAATTACCATTCGTCCATCTATAAGAACAGGTATGATCAATCACTTTTATTCTTATTTTGAATGAGCCGTTTTATTAACTTTTAGAATATTTACTCCAACGTGTATGGAAATAAACATGTAAACTGTATAACAATATCTCAGTGATTCTTGGCGTGAAAGTCATGTATGTCCGAGTATGTGTTGAAACCATAGGTTGTTCAGTGTGTTTCCCGTCCTGGTGTTCTGTCTGTCGGTTGACTTCGAACTCCGTGTCCTTGTGTAAAGGTACGTATTGGAAATGGGGAAAGTCTACAGAAGGGTAAGATGGACTGTACTAGCAATGCATAGGGAGCTTACTGAAAGAAATAGCTTTCGAGAATATAATTAAAATACAGGGCAAAGCAAGAGAGAGCATGTCTTGTAAAAACAAAGTTAGTAAAACCAGCCCTGTAAAAATAGTTTCGTCTCAATTCGACTAATAATTCCAGCTGGGTTCGCGAAGAAATGTTCGCCCAATTAAGAACCAACTAGGTTCGCCGAATACTTCCAACTAAGTTCGCGAACAAACATTCGCCCAGTTAAGAACGGGCTTAATGCAGGAATCATTCTGGTGGAGACAGTGTAGCGATAGGTATAATAGTCTCTCTCCGTCTTCCCCCACCTCCATACCCCCTTTTCCCCGTCCTTAATAAGCCTTACGGTTTCGATGGACGTTAAGCACCATGTTTTAGCCACTTAAAGGCTACATGTACAAATAATAATAATAATGGAAATTTGTAAAGCTCCTACCCTGCGGCTCAAAACGTTGAACAAGCATACACACGTAATGTACATCGAGATGGAAAATGTTACCCCCCCCCCCCCAAAAAAAAAAGAGAAAAAGAAGAGAAAAAAGAAGAAGAAGAGGTATATATCGACAAGTGTTTAAGCATAATTATGCAAAAGATGCACACACACACACACACACACACACGCACGCACGCACGCACGCACGCACGCACACACACACACACACACACCCGCACACACACACACACACACACACACACACACACACACACACACACACACACACACACACACACACACACACACACACACACTGTACAGACTGATGGGTGTGAAGGACAATGTGGTATAACTGAAATATTCTTAGAAGAGAAATGTCCTGAGTTGACTTTTGAAGGAAGAGAGAGTAGCAGAGTGCCTGATGTCTTGGGGGAGATTGTTCCAGATGTGGTGGCCAAAATGTGAGAAATTGCGATAGCCATGGATTTTGCGGTTGAAGCGTTGGATTTTGAGCATGCGTGTGTCTGACGAAGAGCGGAGAGAACGGGAAGGACTGTAAAGGTGTAGCAGCTCAGAAAGATAAGAGGGAGCGGAACCTGTGATTGCGTTGTAACACATGCAAGCAGTTTTGTATTTTATCCGTTCAGAAATTGGGAGCCAGTGGAATTGCTGTAGGAGAGGTGTGCAGTTTTGATGGCGTGGAGCTCTGAAAATGAGGCGTGCAGTAGTATTTTGGACTTTCTGCATTGGCTGAATTACAGTGTTCGGAGTGCCCATGAGAAGAGAGTTGCAGTTGTCTAGTCTGGACAATACACAAGAAGTTACAAGTTGTTTTGCTGCATCTTCTGTGAGGTACCTACTGATGGAGCTGATGCGTTTTAGTTCATAGTAGGCTGTTTGACATGTTTTGATTACGTGTTGCTTCATTGTGAGGTTAGAGTCAAGGATAAATCCTAGGTTCCTGATTTTGTCTGAAAACAGAATTTCATGTGTACCGACCATGATTGACAATGGTAAGCAGTGACACGAGGACAGAGAAGGTGTCGAGAAGAGAATGGCTTCAGTTTTATCTTCATTAAGTTTGAGTTGGTTGTTGCACATCCATGCTTTTATGTCATCTGTACATGATTGCAGGTCGTGTGTCAGGCTTTATTTGCACGTCGTGTGGTGGAGTTGATTTTTGAAGTTGGGTATCGTCTGCACTGACAGATTTCTCACAATATTTTCATTGGTGTATGTGTGTAGTGTGTGTCAGTGTGTGTGTGTGTGTGTGTGTGTGTGTGTGTGTGTGTGTGTGTGTGAGAGAGAGAGAGAGAGAGAGAGAGAGAGAGAGAGAGAGAGAGAGAGAGAGAGAGAGAGAGAGAGAGAGAGAGAGAGAGAGAGCAGATTTCGACATTATTTTGCATCACAAATTTAGCCAGGTTCAGTTACAACAATACATCCTCTGTCACGTTCCCTTGTAACGTTTTTAATGATAAACGTGACTGTAGGAACACAAAAGCCAGCAGTGAACTTGCAGCGACATGTGTGACGTGAATGTGTATCTGAACGCGTGTGCAGCTTTGCTGATATTTTGTATATAAATAACGATAACAACAACAGCAATGTACTTTAACCATCCCAGCGGGAAATTAAAGCTGTCATTCGATGTTATACATTAATGCAAAACGAAGAATTGAACTGCACATATCTCAATGATTCAAAGCCATACGTACACACTCTTAGACATACACCCCCCGTCTGTCAATGTACATACCCTAAAGCACTGATCTAATGTTAATACCTAGCAAACCCAAAATTACCTAGAATAATATTTTCTCATATAGGTTGGCTCATGGTCTGTTTAGTCGTAAGCGTTCAGTTGTATCAGTCTGCAGCGGCAATGCCGAAATGATTCACTGTTTCCCTAGTTTGGAACGTCTTATTCGTACGTAAAGAAATTCTATTACGTTTACAATTCGCCACTAATTCATTATTATTATTTCAGTCACTAGTCGCTCGGGTACAGTGTACGATAATTTGCTGCTACTTGCCACATGTACAGTATTTCGAATCTTCTTTCTCCATCTTTTAGGTCTGATCGGTACCCACAGGTAAACGGCTCAACCCGAGAACACACAGTCACCAAGCACCAACAATCCGCTACGGCTATATTGTTCTCCACCAGGACACGCCCTTTACATATCAATCTGGCAGATGTAAGGCAGTTTGGAATCGCAACGGTTGTCGTTAACCTTGTAGATCGTGGTGTAGATATTCAGGCAGTGCTCGAGGTTCCCATGGTTATTGGGTTCGCCAGGACGCCACACAGAGGCGTTGAGAGGGAGATGGGTTCCGTCAGTCCAGACAAAGTCGCCCTCCTTCACCAAGTCACTGCCTCCCATCCACAGTAGTGGCTTTAGGGTCCAGTCGATACCTGCGAGTAGCATACAACAACGATGTAAACAGTCCAGCCATAGTCCGTCACTGCATGAACACAGTGCATAACAGTTATGCAATAGTTTGTTATCGTTGGATTACCAATAATAAAGAAGCGTAGCAGACATCACAATCCAAAGTGTAGGTTGAAGTCAAGTCAATATACTTTAATCATCCCTCACAGGGTAATTCAACTAACTACTGTATCATTCTGGGTATCAGAGACAAGGCTGCGCCTCTCGCAAGTCAACAAAAAGGTCGATTTCCTCCGAAAGAGTGAAGTATCAACACCGTCATCCATTTGTGTTTTTCTTTCT
>OY757542.1:4134200-4176700 GCA_963584105.1 Alviniconcha strummeri
GTTTACAGTAGAACGTTATGTGTGTGTGTGTGTGTGTGTGTGTGTGTGTGTGTGTGTGTGTGTGTGTGTGTGTGTGTGTGTGTGTGTGTGTGTGTGTGTGTGTGTTATTCGGGTTTGTTTGATAGTATGCTTGTTTGTTAACGTTTTCTTTGTGTTTCCTTTGATCTTCTTCCTTCGGAGTGCATTACTGATTGTATCTATCTATGCTCATCTACCTGTCTTCGTCTGTAAGTGGAGTACGGCGGACGCAGAAATTAAGGTAGACTCTGTTAGAACCCAGAATAACAACGGTTCTCCCGCTAAAGCCTGAGGCATGTCAGAATATGGGAATTATTACAATTATTGCCTCAACGGCAATGCTGAGGACCAGTGCGTGATACGGTGAGCTCCTAAAACTGATGTAACTTTAGACCGATGTAGGGAAGCGTGGTGGGGAGTAAAGGAAGCAGGTTGGAAGCATGAATGAAGAGTTGCATGTCAGAGGTTGCTATAACATAACTTTTATTTACACCAACCAGGAAACAGTGTCTGTGTTAATAATCATAAACAGTGCAACTTCCACTTAAACCCTGTCGTTCTGTCGAGCATCTGTATTCGCGTGCATTCACACCCACCCACCCATCCACCCACTCACACACACACACACACACACACACACACACACACACACACACACACACACACACACACACACACACACACACACACACACACCATCTAACTTAACACCTGGTTTGGGCGTCACAACAAGGAGTTGTTTATTCCATACCCTACATACAAAGTCAGTCAATGATAGTCAACACTTCAAACCCCCAAGAATATAATTCCAAACAACACCTTTTCTCCCATTTCCCCCCAAAACAAGGTGACGATGAATTCCCTCTATGATTTGTTTAACTACATGTACGTGGGAGAGCGTGGGAAAAAACGGCCCTGTAATAGTCTAGCACCGGCTGAGGCAACTGGTCAAGGTATGACATGTAAACAGTCGACTTCCAGTCTCGCATGATCTTGATGATCTCCCCCGGGATGTTTTGGCTCAATGCCCAACAGGCACCTCCCCGACGGAAACTGTGCCCTGACAAGTTACCCTCTCCCTGGGTGACCGGTTTCAGCTTCCTGCCAAACACCGCTCCTGACACGGGGAAGGCTGGCGCATTTGGGGACTGATGGACAGCATCGCGGAGCGTTTGGCAGACCGCTGACACGGGGCACAGGCGGTGAGGGTGGAGGGCTGGTAGTGTGACCCTGATTTCTCGTTCCCGGCATTGGATGGTCTTGGACTACCGGACACAGACTGTCAACGAACAAGTCAGCATTGAGCACAAAAGAGTCCCTGGTGAAGTGCTTGTCCGCATCAAACTTTTGTTGTGCAAACAGGTTGGCCTTACGAAATAGGCCGAAAAACATAAGGCATGCCGCCCAAAAAACAATGTCATCTCTGTCACTCATTTTCAACTCCTTCTTAATACGTAATAATATATCTGGCGTGATCGGGCTCTTTCTGTTCACAGCCGTACCTTTTGCCCTGTCTATACCTTTTAAGGTTGAAGAGATAGCTGGTTCAGCTTTCTCTCAACGGATTGCTTAAGCCCGCCTCAAGATGCATGACTCTTGCAATGTTCAAATACTGCCGCACGGATGCTGTTCGAAGTCGTCTCGCTAAACAGGCAGCATACATAGCTATAGCTTTTTCGTTCGCCGGTACCGGCGGCTCACACAGCTCTGTGCAGAAGCGGAGGAAAGAGTTCCTGTGGGATGTGTAAGTTCGTTTAGTATTGTCAGCAAAGGTTCCCCCCTATAGCGCGCTACTTCAGCCTGCAGTGCCGTCTCCAGCTTCTTTGCTGCACCTGTTGACACAGAAAGTGGTATGAAGGCCACGACATGTGGGCCGCGATGGGGGCGGGGGGCGGACGGCCGTGGTGCCAGTACCGTGCGACAGTAATCGCGCCAGTCTCTCCGGTTGGGGCAAGCGTCAGTTAGCACATGCACATCATGCCTGTCGGTGTAATACTGTCTACCGTCAGTTAGCAGATGCACATCGTGCCTGTCGGTGTAATACTGTCTACCGTCAGTTAGCACATGCACATCGTGCCTGTCGGTGTAATACTGTCTACCGTCAGTTAGCACATGCACATCGTGCCTGTCGGTGTAATACTGTCTACCGTCAGTTAGCACATGCACATCATGCCTGTCGGTGTAATACTGTCTACCGTTGAAAGTGCTTAAAAATGTTAGCCACCATACGAAGTCCTTGCGAAATTCTGCATTCAGTTTCGTTTTTGTGTTTTGCCTGCCTCAAAGGCTTGATGCTGTCTAAGATGCGCCGGAGAAAGAAGCGGCCTCTCCTGACCACCTGACAGGCCCAGTTCAACGAGCCAGCAAGGCTCTGCAGTTGCACTTTTGTCGCCCTTTGCCTATGCTTAAAAGCCTTCAGTTTGTCATGCAGCTTGTCTGCTAGAAACTCACTCGTAAGCCTAGCTTTCTAACAAGGTTGATCAAGTAAAGCAGCGCCTCCTTGCATTCTTCGTAGGTCTCACAAGCCAAAACGAATATCGTCTATATAGCTGACAACACCTTTGTAACCTTTGCGATACATCATACGTCTAACAGCATTGGAGAGCCGACTGAAATCCGATGGCCCACAAGCCGAACCGAATAGTAACCGAGCAACAAACAGGTACGTGTCAGTGTCCTCGCCTTCAAAGCGCCATGCTAACCCTGTGGCTTTGTAATCGTCAGGGTGGATGCCCATCAGAACGATACGCTGATTGGAGGTCCAGCTTAGCACAGTAATACCCTGGTTTAGCCAGACGACAGGCGTCCTGTAGAGTTTGATAGTGCACTGAATGATAATCAGTATACTCGTTCATGGCAAAACCCTCCGGTTGACTACCGTCATGAATCAGACGCACTGACCCATCGTCTTTGGGTATGGCCCCCAAGAGGCTGATTATGGCTGGCTTTTTGCTCGCAATGACGTAATTACCCTGCTCGATTTGCTCTTTTTACACCAGTGTCCTATGGGAATGCAAGGTAGCGGATTTGTGATTCTTTGCCTCTACCTCTGCAATTTCGCAGCCCTTGTTGGTGATTCGAAACCATTTTTAATGCCTGCCAAAATAAAAGCTTTATCTGGATCATCTTTCAGTGGCCATTCCCATTCAGATGCTTTGGATGCAACAGATTGGTAATTACCGAGACATTCACACGTGAATGGGTTTTGGGGTTCAAACGGGCTATTGAGTTGGAAAGAGAAGGAATGTCCTACCTGATCCGCTGATCCTGTTTCTGCTTGGCTGTCGCCTGCTGCTGGCGATGATGATTATTATTACTGAACGTCTTTGTATAGCGCTATTCTCCGCTTTCGAGCAGACTCAATGCGTTCGCATGTGATTCTACATGAGTGAATAGCTTTTTATAGCGCGTTTTTGAATATCCACCGAAGTAGTGTACTTACAGCGCTGGCATGGCTGGTGCCAGATGAAACTGCTGCCATCTCAGCGCGTTCTGTGTACACCATACAACCATGCACCATGTCACTTCTTGCAAAGCCACATGCGTAAGGTGTATGCGTGTTTAGCTGTAACCTGCCATCTGCACTTTTGGCAGAATGACCGGGGTCTTTTACGTGCTACTGCGGTAACACGGGAGTGGAACGGATACCGAAATGAGTCAGCACAGAAAGTTGACCCGGGAGAAGAAAAATTCTCACGCCGCTCCTGCAGGGATTCGAACCCGCGACCTTTCGATCACGAGTCCGGCGCTCTAACCACTGAGCTATCCCCGCCCCCGACTGGGGGTGGGCCTGTATGCGCAGCAGACACGTGTTCGAAGTTACACCGCGGTCTGTAAGAACACTTTCCGTGGTTGTATTGGGCGATTCAGCGAAGTTGGTTTGCTAAAGTGAATGCGCTTTGTAATTTTTCGCGCAAGAAGTCGCAAGAGGTCGCAGCGCACTTCCGGGCCGATTTCTGAGTAGGCGTTGCTTCACGATGCTTATAACAGTGAAAGTTGAACCTAGAGTTGCGAAGCAGTACAAATGCAGATACTGTTGCAGTTGCAAAAATTACCGAGGTAAGGGGATGGAGGGTGGAAAAAAAGTGTCTTTGGGTCGTTTTTTGGCAGACCAGAAGATCGCGAGTTCGTAGAAAAAATGCGTTTTGGGGCATCCTACAGCACGAGCAACAAGTTATTGCTTATTTCCAGACACATTGTGACTACGGGCCTGAAAAAAATGCCTTTAAAGTTGGCAGTGTAAAATTCGCAAATTCACTGTCACCGCCTTCCCATATGAAGAAAGTACGCACCGGAAGTAAAAGCAGCCAAGGGACTTAAGCGATGCCGGGCAAAAGTCAAGGGAGTTAACAACCCCGCCTGTATGCACACTTCTTTGCCGCCGGGTCCGACTGGGCGGCCTGTCTGTGCTCCACGCGGCTTGATGTCCGTTGGTGTCGCCGCCTCCTCCTTCAGTAGCACTGTGCACAGGTGCTGTGAGTCCGACCCCCATCGGAACCTGGCTGCTGCCTGTCGGCGTCGGCACTCTTGGTCATACGCCAGAACCGAAGCCCAGGTGTATCTCGATGCCAGTTCACCGATCTTAGCCGTGTAGGCCATGTAGTCTTTGGCGGCGCCGTGGTCCAGGTCGTCAGTGTCGTAGAGGGCTGCCATGATGCGGGCATTGGCAGCGATCCACATCGCCGGGGACACGGCGTGCAGCTTCGGCTTAGTCCCGCTAGTCAGTTTCATTGTCGCTCCCGGTCCCAGTGAAATGTCCTCTGTGTCGGCCACAGTATCCGACACAAAATCTGTTATCAAGTGCGGCTTCGCCTCACCTGACGCCTTATGGAGGTAGAACTGAGGGTCTAGATCTACCCTGGCGGTTGCCCTGGCACCGATGTTCACCCCGTCAGCGTTGGTTGTCAGCAGGTCATGCAGGAGCACGGACGGACGTCGGGACGATGTAGATATGGCAGTTTTGGGGGCGAGTGGCCCGCCACCCCCCTCGGCCTGCAACTGGCCCACAGCTGCGGAGGTCCTCAGCTGTGAGGCCCAGTAAGGCCGCTTTGGAACAAAACCTTTCCTCGCCAAGGGCCTTGGCGACAGCTTTAGGGAGTCCCCATTCCGACACAAACGCTCCGAAATCAAACAGGCTGGCCATGTTAGCGGTGAGATGCTGCAATATCGCTGGCGCTGCGCAGAGTGCCAGATTCTCTCCCTGCCATGTCCCTTTACCCGTTTTCTCCGCCTCCTCACCTAAACAACAGGCCCCTTGTCGGCCCTCCCATCCTCTACTCGCCACTAAACCTCTCCCTCCCCTCCCTCCATCCCGCTTCCTGTCCTCTGGACACCCCGGCACCTCAGTGCTCTTATGCCCACCTCCTCCGCCTCCCTCCCTCCCCCCTAGCCGTGGTCACTTGGTGTTTAAACTCAAGTTCACTTAACGGTGCAACTTCCACTCTATTTACACCAACCAGGAAACAGTGTCTGTGTTGGAAAAGGCACAAGCAAACAAAATATTTAGAAAATAAAAGCAAAAACAAAGACTAAACAACAGCACTTATCCCAATAACCATGTAGTTTACCTGTATACATGATGGAAATGTGACAAAATGATTAATAATCATAAAATGTGTCCATGACTTGCACTCAAAACCGGTATCTCACAGTGTCGCGGCGAGTATCAAACACAGCAGTATCAATTAAACAATGAAAGCTCGCAGTGTCACAGAAAGTATCAGTACAAGACACGGCCAGTATCAATTAACCAATGAAGGCAAGTTGACCATATAGTCAGTATATAATAGTATGCAATAAAGTAACACAGTGAAAAATACAGATTACAAAGATTACTATTAACCAAACAGAAAGAATGAGATAATCGTTACAGCAGTTCCACTTAAGCACACAAAGAGACGGACAGTGTGGCACTTGGGACCGGCCGCTCCATCCTCGTTACTCAACGCGTGTACAAACAGGCTACAGCATGTCGCTGTTACTGACTAGCAGAGCATATATGGGTATATAGCGCATCAAAAATCGAAGCCGCGGATCTGGCTGCAGCTGTCTGCGCGGTCAGTGAACAAAGACGCTGCGCATGACCTAGTAGCTACTTTATACTGACGCGCACCACCGCCAGTTTGGGTACACACAAAAATACGCAGAAAGGACTTTAAAGCTAAGCAGAGTGAAAGTCTGCGCGCCCAAATCCGTCCACAGAAAAGCCGGATCAAAAGAAAAATAAAGTGTCTCACAGTTCATACAATCACCCTTGTGCACTAAACCATATTCAACGGTTAAAACGAACATTCGACAAATATGAAGTGAACAGCTTCAAAGTGTCAGCCACGATACGTACACCACCGATTTCATGCGGAAAAATAGATCGGTAGGAAACAGGTTGTCCCGCACACAGATCTGCACGGCGACACAAAGGAACCATACTTTAGATGGATAACTTTGCATCGGCAAAGCATCACTCAAACTGAACATCCAGCAATGGCAACATATCATACTAGCTACGAATCAGCTAACCAGGGTTAGCTCCATACATGTTAGAAGCACTGGTCACTTCGTGGCGTAAAGGCTGGAACTTTGAATACACAATGTACACTGACGCCATGGCGGCAGCAACCAGGCGGCAATCACGCCGAAATTTCCCACGTGTTTGAACCAGAATCAAGGTACGTTGTGAACACGGTAACATACATCATTTACATCAATAAGAAACAATAGAATAACAAGTCATCGAAAAATAACTACTTACAGGCTCTCCCCTGAATCAGACGCATTGGTGCCCATGCAGGCATCAGTTCAATCTAAGCGACGACCTGCTTCTGCAGGAGCACTGGGGCAAAGAGGACGCGGCGGTGATGATGATGATGATGTGGAGATTAATGTCCTCGGATTTCGGTTGACATATTAGGGACAAACTGTGACCAGTGCATAAGCAGGGTTCAATGTTGCTTTACGTCCACAGAAACCATAAGGCTCATTAGGACGGGGTGCCCAGGGCGGCCACCTCGACTCTCACACAGCTCCTGAACTCTGGACGCGGAGGTAAGTAAGTAACCGTGGTGCTTAACGTCCACAGAAACCATGAGGCTTATTAGGGACGGGGAGATGGGCGGGGGAGGGGTATGGAGGTGAGGGGAGAGGGAGATTATATTCCTATCGCTACACTGTCACCACCAGAATGAGTCCTGCATTAAGATGGGCAGCGATGAGAGCCATTTCAATGTTTCAGTAGGAAGTGATGGACAAAGTCACAAGACAGTGTCCACAAATCACACCCTTTTTGAAGAGAAATGAGAGCCGAAGCGGTATCGAACCGGGGTCCTTCCCCTTACCAGCCTAACGCCTCACCGCTAGGCCAAACCGGCTCGCGGACGCGGAGGCTTTGGCTTTTATGTTGCTTTACGTCCACGGAGGCGGGATAAACGCGGAGGGCCCAGCGCGCAAGTTTTAACACTCTGGATAATGAGGGCCATAAATCTCCCCACCAATCAAACAAGAGAAAGGACGACAGGGGAAAAAAAAAAAAAAAAAAAAGGGAGGTAAAGGGTCATGGCACAGTGCACTCGGTTACACTGAAACCACTGGCTAGAGTAATCTAAGTGAAATTGACCTATCCACCTACCACTTAGGCCAGTCCCATTAAGAATCGTCTAAAAGTGGACCACACACACACACACACACACACACACACACACACACACACACACACACACACACACACACGGTTAATTATACAAATAACTAAAACAAAACAAATTCATGTACACGACAATGTAATATCCTACATGTATGCACTCACCGCCCTCAAGAATCCAAATACCAAAAAGCATAGGACAGGAGGAGGTGGAGTTCACGCCAGCTTCAGATCTGTTCAAATGGACGTCTCCCTAGAGGCGAGTGCTTAATACACAGTTTTAGTGACGTCACACTCACCACCCGGAGCAACATGGACCAAGTACAGCAGGATCTTCGCTCTACTGGCAGACAAGAGGGTAATTGTCAAGATCGAACAGGGGGACCTGTCGAAGCTGCCCCGTGAGCTGAGCGAATCAGAGATTCACATGCTGGCAGCAACCGCAGCGACCAACTCCGGCCTGCCCACCATGTCCAGTCTGTGTCTAGTAGGCCTACACCCAGTACACCAACAGCATGTCCCACAGTGTCTGTCGCAAATGAAACCATCCCACTCTGATAGCACATATTGGCCCCCCTCCCCCCCTCCACATCACAGCAGCTAATCATAGAAATGTTCTTGGACATTATCACGGTGCAGGAATGGACACTCAGGTACGTGACAAGTGAATGCATGCAATCAAAAATGGACATGAACAGAATAAGGAAAAAAAGACGATACTCATTTATCGCTGTGACAGACATGCCTAAGCCGATATGAATTCCTACATTCAGTTGCCAGATCGTGATGAACGCGATGAACTTACACACTTTTATTTCCTTTCTATTACAGCTCCAAGAGTTGCGCTGGTCGTGGCAGGAAATGCACAATAATTATGATGTGATGAAAATGTATGCATGGCTTCACTATAAGTATGCTACTTAGTATTGTGTATTGTCATGCCAGTAATAGCGCCGCGGTTGAGTATGCCGCTGATTGTCCTCCCCCCCCCCTTTTTTCCCCTTTTTTCTCCCCCCCCCCGTCCCCACCACTACCACTTGAACTCAACCAGTAATTTTCCAACGAGACCTCCACTCCCTCGACAGACGCTAACTATAGCACGCGAGGCGAGTGAAAACACTGAACAATCTGATCACTCTTGCCCGGTGTGTGTGTTCTGTGTGCGGTCGGATAATAATTGTTTTTGAACTGCAAACGATTTTATGTTGTTGAGTTGATGCCCGTTAGACACTACGGAGACAAAAACTGTGTGACCCGTAGCTACGCAGCTGTACCCTCCCCCCATCTCAGACACCCGTACACAAGCACGCAGACACACATACACCAACACACTGTAACACACGCCCTCCGCACCCCTACCGCACAGCAAACAAGCTGAATGCGGGCTTTTTTTGCCTCGTATGTCAAGTCTTACAGTATATGTTTGTATCTCATAGGTACCTAGGTGTGACCACTTGTTTGTTGTTTTTTGGTTGGTATGTTTTAATTGGAGTTCCTTGGTTGCACTGATTCAGCGTGGCAGAATGAAAGAAAAAAGGTCACGTGCGCGCACACACACGCACGCACGTACGGCATCCCCATCCCCTCCCCCCCCCCGACCGCACACGCACGCACGCACGCACGCACGCACGCACGCACGCACGCACGCACGCACACACATACAGCGGCAGACACACCAACGTAGACAGGCACGTACACATTTGCTCGAATGACTTTTAATTATATGTTCATACATGCTGATCTTGCGACTTTGCTTTTTTGTATTTTGAGATCCCATATATCTTTGATTTGTATTTTGAGTCCTACCTTCGTAGATACGCACGAGCACACACACACACACACACACACACACACACACACACACACACACACACACACACACACACACACACATACACACACACACAGATGCATTGTCGCACACGCATGCGTGGGCATCTGTACGCCTACGCACGCACCCCACACAGGGACACACACACACACACACACACACACACACACACACACACACACACACACACACACACACACACACTCCTACACGCGCGTTCGCTACGTTACATGTGAATAATATGTCAGTCTTTGATGAACTTGTTACCTTGATGTTTTTATAGTTTGAGATCTTATCTTTTAGTCGTTGGTGCTAAATTCGACGACTTCGTCAATGTGCTGTGCGTTTCTTTTTTCTTTTCTTTTTTCTTCTTTCTTTTTCCATTTGACTCATTGCTTGGTACCGTTATAGCTCCCAGCTTGTAATTCACGTGCACAGTAGGCTCATGACTAACACGAGGTGCGTGCAGTCCTTGAGCACTGGTCGCGACGACGACGAGGGAAGAAATGTGGATGTATGTGTGAGCGTGTGAATGGAAAGCGTGCGAATGTAATGAGAGTGAGCAGGAATAGAAAGAATGTTATGTTTTCATGCCCATGTTCGAGTTTTGTTGTTCTATGCTTTGATTGTCATACGAGTCCTTTTGAAACATTGATTTTGTTTGTCATGAATCACGGAGAATAGGAAAGGTGTCGTGCTAACTCCGTGAACACCTGTTCTAATTGTAGTCGTTCATTTGTGCGCAGCCTTAGAGTGTCAGCTAATAGACTTGTCAGTATAATTTAGTGATGGATAAGATAGCAGTTGCCTCGGTAAACTGTCGCGGATTAGCAAATGTGCAAAAAAGAAGAGATGCATTTATTATTTGCGACAAAAACGCTATTCTATATATTATTTTTTTTACAAGACACTTATTTGGACCCGAAACTCGACAAATACATCACAGCGGAATGGGGTTTTACTTCGTATTTTTGTTCCAATAATACAAGATCTCGAGGTGTGGCCATACTTTTCAATAATGATTTTGAATTCAAGGTCAAAGGGATATTTAGGGACAATGGAGGAAATTTCTTGATGGTGCATATCAGCACAATGAAAATGGATGTTTTGCTAGTAAACATATATGGGCCAAATAGAGACGATCCAAATTTGTATACAAACCTTAACAAAAATATTGCAAAACTTAAAATACCTAACCTTATTCTTGCTGGTTATTGGAAACTAGTTCAGGATCCAACCACAGATTATTGTAACTACAAACGTACCAATAATGTTAAAGCCCAAGAGAAGGTGGAAGAAATTATCGCCGACCACTGTCTGGTGGATATTTGGAGAGAACTCAGCCCGCAACTACAACGGTTTACATGGAGACGAACGAACCCCTGTCAACAAAGCAGGCTAGATTTTTTTCTGATTTCAGAAAACTTGTGTAATACCGTAAGAGATACTGACATTACTCCAGGATATAGGACCGACCACTCCATGCTCACGCTAGAGTTATCGTTTGGGGAAGGTTGAAAAAAAAAGAAAAAAAAAAAAAGAAAGAAAGAAAGAAAGAAGACATACCGGAAATTTAACAGCTCACTTTTAAAAGACAGCGAGTTTGTACAAGAAGTGAATGACACTATAGAGAAAGTAATTCAACAGTATGCTGCTTTACCATATGATAGAAACATTTTATCAAAAACCAGTTCTAAAGACACACAGTTCACAATATCAGACCAATTATTTCTCGATGTACTACTAATGGCAATACGAAGTAAAACGATTGCTTATGCCACAATGAAGAAGAAAAGAATAAGAGTACTTGAGGAAGAACTCGGAACCAAAATTAGATTGATAGAGAAAAGGGTTAATAAAACTGAACTGGACCTGGAGAACTTAAAAGCCGCAAATGAAAACCTTGTTGACATTAGACAAAAGAAAATGGAAGGTTACTGCTGAGATCAAGAGCTAGATGGGTTGAGGAGGGAGAAAAAAATAACAAAATACTTTTGCGGCCTTGAAAAAAATTAACTTTGTTAGTAAACAAATGAATAAAATTATTGCAAATAATGGCGACATTTTGACGCAAACGAACGCTATTTTGGAAGAAACAAAACAGTTTTATGAATCTCTTGATAAAGACAGAAAAACAGAAGATTGTAAAACTGAACAATTAATAAAAGAATACCCCCAAATAGCCGAAGAAGAAACCGAGAATTTGGACGGGAAAAGAAAAGTTGAAGAGCAACATGTGCACTAAGTAGAAAGAAAAATAGAAAAAGCCCAGGCTCTGATGGATTCACTGTCGATTTTTAAAAAGTATTTTGGAAGAAGAGACTAGACAATCTGGTGGTGAGAGCAGTAAATGATGGTTTTGATGCAGGTGAAATGTCGCCTCCACAAAAAGAAGGCATTATTGTATGTATACCTAAAGGGGACAAACCCAGGGAGTATCTAAAAAACTGGAGACCTATTTCGTTGTTGAATGTAGTGTATAAAATAGCCACATCATGTATAGCAGAAGGAATGAAGAAAGTTTTACCCACATTAATTAGCGAAGATCACACAGGTTCTATGGCAAACAGATACACACGAAACAATATTAGACTTATTTATGACTTGATAAATTATTGCAATACGAACAGATTGGCTGGATTGTTACTATGTATAGACTTTGAGAAAGCCTTCGATTCGCTTGACTGGATTTTCATGCACAAAGTACTAAAGGCATTTGGGTTCCAAAAGGACATCAGAAGATGGATCAGCGTACTTTATAACAACATCAAGTCAAATGTTCTAGTTAACAGGCAGCCATCTCCTTGGTTCTCTATAAAAAGAGGATGTAGACAGGGAGATTCGATATCACCATATTTATTTATTCTTTGCGCAGATTTTTTTTGCAATTATGATTAAAGAAAACCGAGATATTAAAGGGATTATTATCGGTCAGACCGAACATAAAATATCACAGTTTGCCGACGATACTGAATTATTTCAAAGAAGAAACGATTCGGGTCCTCGATGATTTTGGAAATAAATTTGGATTGAAGATCAATATTGAATTTTTTTTTAATATGGTTGTGAACAAATACTAATAGTAACATAAGGTACATGCCACACCTGAAGCTTGAATGGAACCCACCTAAATTTAAGATACTTGGTTTACAGACGACCTCGAGTGCCGCTCACGGTTGAACTTTGGTACAAAGTTCCAGGAAGTAAAAAGTTTGTTTATAATATGGCTAAGGAAGCTGATAACCCCTTTGGGTAGAATAGCTATTCTTAAGTCTTTAATATTGTCAAAACTTGTACATTGATGGCTACTTTTGCTGGATCCACCGGACACGTTTGTAGAAGATCTTCAAAAATGATTTTCCGCTTTGTATGGAACAGAAAGCGTGATAGAATAAGCAGCGACACAGCGGTAAAACATATTGCTGATGGTCTGGGTATTCCTCAGATAAAAAGCTTTATGAGTGCTCTAAAGTTAACATGGATAAGAAAACTAAAAACTACAAATCTCAGGTGGAAACAAATCGCATGTTAAATGTACCAAGACGTGGATAACATAAACATGTATGGTGCAAGCATTTACAGTAAAGAAGTCCACAGTAATAGATTGTGGGAGGACACATTTAAAGGCTATGAACTTTTTCGATACAAAGTAAAGCCAGAATCAGAAGAAGAAGCATTAGCAGAACCTCTTTTCCTAAACAGGAACATTAAAGTTGGCAAAAAATAAAATAAAATAAATGCATTCTTTTTAAAAGTTGGTTAGAGAAAGGCGTTTATTGCATAGGCCATGTGATAGATGAAGAAGGACAGTTTTATAAATATATCGAATTTATAAAAACAATTTACAATATTCAAGTTAACTATCTGGAATACTTTGGGTGTGTACAGGCCATCAAAACAAATGAAATGATTATAAATCCCAGATCATTAGCAAAGGTCTATAATCAAGTGAAAGGAACTAAATTTTTATTATGACATATTAATTGAAAATGGAAAAGTCCGAACTGCTGTAGTAAATGGGAAACAAAGTTGGGAGAAGGAATAGACTTGAAAGCCTGCTTTACCTAAAACTGAAATGGTTCCAGATCAGATTATTACACAGGATTTTAGCAACCAACATTGTGTTGAAAGAAATGGGCATTACACAAGATGTTTTGTGCAATTTCTGTATCCTAGAAAGAGATAGTATCCAACATTGTATGTGGAGATGTCAACATGTAAAATTGTTCTGGAATAAATTAGAAGGGTTTATATGTGACCACTGCAACAACGTTCACAACTTCAAATTGAATGAAAAGACTATCTTGTTCGGTATAGATGATAATTTTAAAAGTGACAATGTTCTTGATTTTATTATTCTGTATGAAAAATATTTATCTATAGTTGCAGATATGAAAAAAGTCAAACCTCAGTTGTGTGTATTTAGAAAGGAGGTGAAAAACAAGAAAAAGAAAACAAAGACACGAAATTGAAGCACAACCAAAAGTTGAAACTGACCCTACCTGACTTCTTTTTCAAACTGGGTCTATTATAAACCAATAATAATGCTTGAATAGTGTCTTGGTTGTGCACCTTTTGTTGCTTTATGTCTGCTTCCAGTTATTGTTCTCCATTTTTCCCCCCAGGACTGATTTGTAAGCTTCCTGTAGGGTGTTTTATAGAATGGATAAGAATTTGAATAGCACGGGACGATAGACAGTGAAACTGACTATTAGAAATAACTAATGCCAATATGATGTCACTTTTTGTTGTCGTCCTTTCATGATTGGAAACCTTTCGGGCACAAACCTTTGTTCATTGCCACTGACGGAAAGTTAGAATGTATTGTTTATGACACACTTGCATGACACACTTGCATCCTCACCACTCTTTCCTGTCCAGAGAGAGAGAGAGAGAGAGAGAGAGAGAGAGAGAGAGAGAGAGAGAGAGAGAGAGAGAGAGAGAGAGAGAGTCGTGCGTGAGCACGAGTCTCTCTCTCTCTCTTCTCCATATTATCTCTTCTACAACTGTTAAGCGTGAATAGTTCTCCTCCGCTCCTATCACTGAAATCTATAATGTAATTATGTAAATGGATACTGATGTTCTTCTCAAAAACAAAAAACAAACAACAACAAAAACTGAATAAAAAAAGTAAAAAAATCAACTAAAAAAATACGCAGTTTTAGTGACGTCACACTCACCACGAGGAGCAGCCTCCGTTCAATCACACGAGCTTAAAGATGCTCTTAACAGGGCGCTGACATGTTTATCGGAGGGAAGAATCAGCTGCAGAAAATTAAGGAAACGTTTTGATTGAATAACAGTAATAATAATAATGAAGATTTCTGGAGCGCCTCAACTACGAAAAGCAAAACTAATTAATGTTTTACTAATTAATGCACAAGCCACCATAATACTGACATGAACACATCAGACGGAAACGCATACGGTGCAATCTACTGTGTGTACCTATATCGAAACAGTGAGACATTTTCTCTTCTCTGTTTCGCCAGACATTAAATGTATCACTCATTCACATTCTCGATCCACACTACTTCTGGCTAAAGAAATAGAGTAATCTTATATAATCAAATGGGATTTACACTTGGCGGTATTTCTGCCGTGCGTTAATCTTCAAATGAACTAGCCAACGCCTTTATTTATTTTTATATTTTTTATTATGAATGTTTTACTGTTTTAGGTACGAATTTTCGGTAGCATGATTTTCGGCTTTGGCCCTTTTGAAAAGGCCAACTTAAGCGTAAATGTAGTGGTCTAAAAATAGACTGGGGATGCGTATTACGTCTCTACATTTTGTTGCTTTACACACATTTTTCTAGACCCAGCCTGCAGACAATTGACAATGGCGTCGTTTTAGGCAAAAGACATTATTATTCAATGTCGGTGTCTCGGTAACGTAATCTGCTCAAGCCTAATAATTTGTCAGGCGACTTAACTGATGGTTGTGTGAATAATTTCTTTCTTTCTATGACTAAATTTCCTAAACATACTATAGTGGATGAGGACAGGTTGCTTTCATGTTGCTTAACGTCCACGGAGGCCAGATGGCCTATTAGGGACGGGGACAGAGTGGGAAGGGGACGAGAGAGTGAAAGGCTCGACCGCGGAAACCGCCCGAAAAAGACCGGAGAGACCGTAGACCGCCGCCAGAACAATGGAAGTGTTAAGGCGGTGTCCCCTCGCCATTGCCCAGCGACTTGTGCACTGTGCAATTGCTCTTTCAACTGCTGTGCTGGACAGAGTCACTAAGACAATGTCCGCTGCACCGCTGTTGACGAACAACTTGGACAACTCGAAGCAAAAGACGTCCAACTTGCTCAGCCCAGCTCCACCTCCCTACTCATGATCTCTTCTGGGCAAAAGTGAGGGTCCAGCTCCACCTCCCTCCTCTAAGATCTCTTGATCTTTTGATCTCGCCTGGAACCCTGTGAGGACAGGCAGATGCAGTTTACTAATCATGATTGGGCATGGACTGATGTGCAAGGTGTCTGGTGACGAATTTTTCCCTGGAGTACTGATCCGATGCTACTATAGAAAATGTTTCAGACACCATTTTTTCTTCTTCTTTTATAACATTACGGAAGCAGGTAGTAGTAGAATATTTATAAGTATCGACCCGGCAGACTACTATCAATGAAAAAGGAAGGATCAGGAAATGTCCTTTTACGTGTCCAGTAACAGCTTTGCCAGTTTCCTATCGCAGACGTCTAAACTCGTGCACAGCTCTCTCCACTACTCCAGCTGGTCATCCAGGTTTACCAGCCGCGACCTGTGTCTGCTTTGTGGGTCACTTGCCAGTCAAGCGAAGCGTTCTTTTGATTTTGGTCCTCCGAAGATAAATTAATGGTAGTTCCTGTTGAACACGTCTCTGTCTGTCTGTCTGTCTGCTCCCCCCCCCCCTCCCCGTCTGTCTGTTTGCCCCCCCCCCCCTCCTCCCTCTCTGTCTGTCTCTGGCTCAGTCTCTGTCAAGGCTTGACCTGTTTAAAACTAGCATCTCTTTCTTTGGAGCGTCCTTCTGGAACTCCCCTGTAGTTCTCTCCCTTGCTGCAAACGTTATTTGCACAAATATATGTTTCAGAATAACCTTTGGCAAATTTGGACGGAGTTGTTTGAATCACAGGTTTGCCTAAAAAGTTGATTGTTGCATACATTGTATACATTGTATGTTCATGAAAGAAATTTAATTCCGATGTTTGTACAGATTTGCAGGGCCTCTGTGAAACTACATTAATCAGTTGCTTATTCATAATAATTATCTGTTTGTGGTATAGTCGTGCTCTTTTGTGTTTGTAGTATAACAAGGACTGGCTGTTAGATAGGTCCAAATGGACCTAACGCTACCATCCCTGAGCATTAAAGTTTTGAGTTCGAGTTCTCTCTCTCTCTCTCGCTCTCTCTCTCTCTCTCTCTCTCTCTCTCTCTCTCTCTCTCTCTCCCCCCTCTCTCTCTCTGTATTAAAGTTCTGAGTTCGAGTTCTCTCTCTCTCTCTCTCTCTGTCTGTATCTCTCTGTTTGTCTCTGTCTGTCTCTGTCTGTCTGTCTGTCTCGATAATTAACTTCCTTGTTTGCTGATTCTGCTAGGCCTGTTCTATTCGACTATAGCGGATAGTGTTTATGTTCAGCTTTAGAACGCGACATAATTATGAGCTCAGGATGGAGTAAATGTGAGAAACTGGGCTGTGTCACAACAAACTGACACCAGCAAGAACACGAAGACTTGGGCGGTGTCACATACCCTGACACCACACCGCAGGCGCTCAGAATGAAACCGGAAATCCAAAGAATTCGGGCATTTTATACTCATTTTAGAAGCTGACATTTAGCAGAAGAGTGAAGATGCAAGGTTGTTCCCTCCCCCCCCTCTTCCCCTCGTTTTTCCCCCTCTTTTTCCCTTCTCTTTTTTTTTCCCCTCTTTTTTTGTTTTGTTTTCTTTGTTTTCTTTCTCTCTGCTCTTTTTGTTGTTACTGTTGCTGCTCTTGCTCCATGAGGCCACTGCTGCGTTCTTGCTTCTTTACTGAGGGGGCAGAACTGTAGATGGGGACTGTGGTTCTGTCCAACATGGCCAGTTTTTAGATGTGTCCATCCCCTAATCACGTTTATCTCCTAAACGGTGACCACACTGAAAAAAGCGGCATGACTGAAGCCGAAATAGGGCTGTCATGCGGAACTAATGCCGTTTATAGTTACAGACTAATTTTTATACATTAAAGCAGCCTAAACGCCGTATGAAATAGCTGCTAAAGTTAGCAGCTAAAGTGACTGTGTTATTGAAATTCACAAAGGTCCATCAAGTCCCTGGTACAGACAGAAAATACAATGTTCAATAAAAGCATGCCCGAAAATCGCACTGCGATTCGCAAATGAGTGATAGTGGTCAGTTTTTATACTCATTTGAATGGCATTGTGGTCCTCAGTCCGAAAGGTAAGTAGTGAGAAATTATTGGTACTCTAGTATCTTTGCTCCTCTTTCCTAATGGAGTTCACATTATTAAACACACTAAAAGCAAAACGATACCTATGTCTAGCATTGTTTCCCACCTCACTTCTAGCAAATACACGGTGAAGGATGAAGTACCCGGTACTTTGCACAGAATATTAATAGCGATACGTCTTGTTGGTACGTAAAGCATTATTTTTGAAATTATGTTACTCAGCCTGCTGATGCAGGACCCTGTGCCTCTTGTGCCACGGAAACGCCAATGGCCATTGCTGGTGCTACCCAGTCATCCGAAGAAAGAATACGCACTACTGAAGAACAACGTGCTGAAGTTGATGGCATGCGCGATTTCCGGAGATGCCATTGTCAGGTTTGTATCGTTGCCACGTTGCAAGGGACTGGTGTCACGGCCGATTGTAAAGGCGAAAAAAGTCGAAGCAGGTATCTCGGAGGAAAGATTCTGTGATGTATGGCATGTCTGTAGGCTAGTGGACAGATAATCATGGAATCACTTACAAAGACCACAAAAAGTATGTGAACCGACAAACGAGCAAACAACCGACAAGCAGACAAACAACAAACCAAAGAAACAGGGAGCGAAGCGAAGAAAGCACAAGACGGACACACTGCTAGGATTATAGTCAGCTCCTCTACAAGAGCTGTAATGTAAAACTAGTTCAGTTCAGTTCAAGACAGTATCTATGCGCTCGAAAAGGCCCAGATGCTCTCCACCCCGTCTCTCAGAGATTCCTCCAAAACTGCCTTTGAAACGGTTCCAATATTCGTCTGTTTAGCTCATACAGCAAAATACAGCAAAACACACGAAAGCTTACGGGGAAAAAGAAAAAGAAGAAGAAAAAATCCCCAAAGAAATCCGGAACAATGTAATCGCAACTAAGCAATGTGGCCAAACCGTACCACTCGGATCACAAAACCAAGCTCGCCTTAGTGCAATGAAATCTACACACAAAAGCCAAACACATTACTCCAAACAAAGTAAACGCACCAGACCACATTATAAATGCATAGCTAACATATTAGGTGAACAGCTAAAACAAATCACGACCCCACAGGACATGCGCCGGCAAATGCATATAAACATGAACTGACAAAAGACCAAAGCACACAAAAGATTCAAAAGAACGCCGAGGACGTACCCTGCGCTCAGTCGCCAACCCACGGCAGCTTCCTTTCGAAGCAAGCAAAGTGTTTCTGTCTTTGCCATTTCCTCCACTGTTCGTTTGTTGCCTAGTAAAGGGAATACGTACCGGAATTTGTATCGTTTTGTACTTTGCTGTTTTAAACGAGCGTTCTGGTTAGCCTTTAGTGTTTAGATACATTTTCACAATGCTCGTTATCCTTGAAACACTCTTTTTTTATCTTTTTTTCTTCTTCAAGTAATGAATATAATCATAGTACAAAACCACGTATAAAATAATCAAAGGTAGCGGCATGCAACTATGCTACATGACAGGATGGAGTCTAAGACGCACGATTTCAGGATTTCTTGAAATCATTGACTTGTAGTGAGTGTTTTCAGTGCATAGAAATATTGACAGAAACTTTGTGACAAAGCGGATCTTGAGTCTACTCACACGAGCTTAAAGATGCTCATCCGGGTACAGAAAGAGATTATTGTGTGCTAGCGATCAGTTGTCGAAAAGTAATGAAGCGTATTGATGGAAGTTAGTTTAGCGTGAAGTATTCCCGTTTCTGTTTCTTGGCCTCTGAACCGATGATTATTTTTCACCCTAGCTCAGTCTGACGGTAGATCATCATAAGCTTGAGAGTCCTGGGAAAATATTGTGTCGCTGTGTTCAATGTCTACTTCACACCGAAACATTCTTTTGTTATGCTGTTTTTCTTTGTGATTTTGCTGCACGTTCTGCGTAGGGCTCTTTTCACTTCTTATTGTTTCTTTCCTTGGCGGTTTATATATATATATCTCCAGTAAACATGCCGGATCCGACCCGGATCGGCTGGGAAGCATTGGCCAGAAGCGGGTCGGGTGACTCTTGCTCACCGGCTTGCTTCCGGACCGGATGCGTTTCGTCAAACCCTGACAGGCCCATCCAGATCGGATCCGGGTCGGATTTGTACAACATGATCCATGCCTTCTTTAAAATAAAAACAAAAACAAAAACGGAACTGTGTCTGATGCGGGAAGTCAGATCAGGAAGATACGATCCGGCCAGATTCTGGCTGCCCGCTAGCCGTAACGGCCATAACTGGCCGTAAACAAAACGCTTCTGGATCTTCACACACACACACACACACACACATACACACACACACACACACACACACACACACACACACACACACACACACACACACACACACACACACACACACACACACACTTCTTCTACGCAGGCCCGGTCCTCTTCATTTTAGCGCCTAATTTGACTCCGGAGAAATCTCAGCTCGGGCGGCCTAGCACATCACTGGTTCTGTTGTTCTGGACACTCCATAAACTAGACTACCAATATTATTCTGAACACACCTTAAGGCTCTTTTATCTTTTGACTGTCTTTCTTGGTCTTTTCTTGGGTGGTGGGGGTGGGGAGTGGAAGGTTAAGCCTAAATGACACTCCCTCTCCTGAGTGGTATTGTTCATTTATGAATCCTCCATCTGTTTTGAGTGCTTCTTTTTCACTGAGTTTTTCTTACGCCTTCTTTTACCCAGACCTTTTCTTGATCTTTGTTTTCCATTTCATTTGGTTCCTTTCTTCTCACAGCTTTTTTCCAGGCGTAGGCGACATGGGTCACAGCCTGTGGTGGGGAGGTTTCACCCGTAATCGTAATCAGGTGGTAAACATAGCTCAAGATCGTGAGCCGGTTTGGCTTAGCGGTAAGGCGTTAGGCTGGTAAGCGGAAGGACCTCGGTTCGATACCACTTCGGCTCTCCTTGCTCTTCAAAAAGGTTGTAGTTTGTGGACACTGTCTTGTGACTTTGTCCATCACTTCCTACTGAAACATTCAAATGGCTCTCATCGCTGCCTACCTTAAAGCCCTTTTGGGCGAATGTTTGTTCACCGGACATACTTCGGACAGTTCGACGAACTATGATTCGTTTCTTAATTCAATTTTTAGTTTGCCGAACATAGTTCGGACAGTTCGACGAACTTTACTTTGTTCTCATCTGGCTTGTAATGAGATTCAAGCTTCGTCCCGAACTTGCGGCAGACGCGCAGCAGACAGCATGATCAAAAATGTAGGTTAAGGTCAAGTCAGGTCAAGTCAATATACATTAATCATCCCTCACAGAGTAATTCAACTAACTGCTATCTCATTCTGGGTCCCCGAGACAAGGCTGCGCCTCCCACAAGTCAAAAAATAAACGAATTCCCTCTGAAGCGAGTAAAGAACCCAACGACAACGTCATCCATTTTTATTTTTATTTCTTCTTCAGCCACAGGAGAGCTCTGCTCTCAGCCAATCAGAGGTAATGTTCGTCGAATAGGGCGAATGTTCCCAGAACATGTTGAGCGAAGCTTTTTGGACCCCGAATATAGCTTCGTCGCAGTTCGACGAATACTTCCAACTAGGTTCGCGAAGAAAGGTTCGCCCAATTAAGAACCAACTAGGTTCGAGGAATACTTCCAACTAGTTTCGCGAACAAACATTCGCCCAGTTAAGAACGGGCTTAATGAAGGAATCATTCTGGTGGTGACAGTGTAGCGATAGGTATAATAGTCTCTCTCCCTCTTCCCCCACCTCCATACGCCCTTCCCCCATTCTCCCCGTCCCTAATAAACCTTACGGTTTGGGTGGATGTTAATCACCATGTTTTAGCCACTTAAACGCTTTGTACAAATAATAATAAGGGAAATTTGTAAAGCGCCTACCCTGCGGCTCAAAGCGCTGAACAATCATACACACATAATGTACATCGAGACGGAAAATGTTATACAAAAAACAAACAAAACAAAAAACCAGTATTAGATATCGGCAAGTGTTCAAGAATAATTATGTGAAAGATGCACACACACACACACACACACACACACACACACACACACACACACACACACACACACACACACACACCACACACACACACACACACACACACACACACTGTTTAGACAGATGAGAGTGAAGGACAATGTAGTTTTAATGAAATATTCTGAGAAGAGAAATGTCTTGAGTTGACTTTTGAAGGAAGAGAGAGTAGCAGAGTGCCTGATGTCTTGGAGGAGATTGTTCCAGGTGTGGAAGCCAAAGTGTGAGAAAATGCGAAAGCCATGGATTTTGCGGTTGAAGCGTTGGATTTTGAGCATGCGTGTATCTGACAAAGAGCGGAGAGAGCGGGAAGGACTGTAAAGGTGTAGCAGCTCAGAACGATAAGAGGGAGCGGAACCTGTCACTGCGTTGCAACACATGCAAGCAGTTTTGTATTTTATCCGTTCAGAAATTGGGAGCCAGTGGAGTTGCTGTAGGAGAGGTGTGCAGTTTTGATGGCATGGAGCTCTGAGAATGAGGCGTGCAGTAGTATTTTGGACTTTCTGCATTAGTTGAATTAGTGTTCGGAGTGCCCCTGAGAATTAAGAGAGTTGCAGTAGTCTAGTCTGGACAATACACAAGAAGTTACAAGTTGTTTGGCTGCATCTTCTGTGAGGTACCTACGGATGGAGCTGATGCGTTTTAGTTCATAGTAGGCTGTTTGACATGTTTTGATTACATGTTGCTTCATTGTGAGGTTAGACTCAAGGATAAATCCTAGGTTCCTGAGTTTGTCTGAAAACAGAATTTCATGTGTACCGACCATGATTGACCATGATGTGTACCGACCATGATTGCACGTAAGCAGTGACAAGAGGACAGAGAAGGTGTCGAGAAGAGAATGGCTTCAGTTTTATCTTTATTAAGTTTGAGTTAGTTGTTGGACATCCATGCTTTCATGTCATCTGTACATGATTGCAGGTCGTGTGTAAGTCTTTATTTGCACGTCGTTTGGTGGAGTTGATTTTTGAAGTTGGGTGTCGTCTGCACTGACAGATTTCTCACAATATTTTCATGGGGGATGGGGGGGTAGTGTGTGTGTGTGTGTGTGTGTGTGTGTGTGTGTGTGTGTGAGACAGAGAGAGAGAGAGAGAGAGAGAGAGAGAGAGAGAGAGAGAGAGAGAGAGAGAGAGAGAGAGAGAGAGAGAGAGAGAGAGAGAGAGAGATTTCGACATTATTTTGCATCACAAATTTAGCCAGGTTCAGTTACAACAATACATCCTCTGTCACGTTCCCTTGTAAGGTTTTTAATGATAAACGTGACTGTCGGAACACAAAAGCCAGCAGTGAACTTGCAGCGACATGTGTGACGTGAATGTGTATCTGAACGCGTGTGCAGCTTTGCTGGTATTTTGTATATAAATAACGATAACAACAACAGCAATGTACTTCAATCATCCGAACGGGAAATTAAAGCTGTCGTTCGATGTTATACATTAATGCAAAACGAAGAATTGAACTGCACATATCTCAATGATTCAAAGCCATACGATAACAACACTCTTAGACATACACCCCCCGTCTGTCAATGTACATACCCTAAAGCACTGATCAGTGTTAATACCTAGCAAAACCCAAAATTACCTAGAATAATATTTTCTCATATAAGTTGGCTCATGGTCTGTTTAGTCGTAAGCGTTCAGTTGTATCAGTCTGCAGCGGCAATACCGAAATGCCTCACTGTTTCCTTAGTTTGCAACGTCTTGTTCGTACGTAAAGAAATTCTATTACGTTTACAATTCGCCACTAATTCATTATTATTAATTCAGTCACTAGTCGCTCGGGTACAAAGTACGATAATCTGCTGCTGCTTGCCACATGTACAGTATTTCGAATCTTCTTTCTCCATCTTTTAGGTCTGATCGGTACCCACAGGTAAACGGCTCAACCCGAGAACACACAGTCACCAAGCACCATCAATCCGCTACGGATATATTGTTCTCCACCAGAACACGCCCTTTACATATCAATCTGGCAGATATAAGGCAATTTGGAATCGCAACTGTCGTCGTTAAGCTTGTAGAGCGTGGTGTAGATATTCAGGCAGTGCTCGAGGTTCCCCTGGTTATTGGGTTCGCCAGGACACCACACAGAGGCGTTGAGAGGGAGATGGGTTCCGTCAGTCCAGACAAAGTCGCCCTCCTTCACCAAGTCACTGCCTCCCATCCACAGTATTGGCTTTAGGGTCCAGTAGATACCTGCGAGTAGCATACAACAACGATGTAAACAGTCCAGCCATAGTCCGTCACTGCATGAACACAGTGCATAACAGTTATGCAATAGTTTGTTATCGTTGGATTACCAATAATAAAGAAGCGTAGCAGACATCACGATCGAAAGTGTAGGTTAAAGTCAAGTCAATATACTTTAATCATCCCTCACAGTGTAATTCAATTAACTACTATATCATTCTGGGTATCAGAGACAAGGATGCGCCTCCCACAAGTCAACAAATAGGTCGATTTCCTCCGAAGCGAGTGAAGTATCAACACCGTCATCCATTTGTGTTTTTCTTTCTTGCTCATCCACAGCAGAGCTCTCAGTCTTTGATCTCAACCAGTCAGAGGCAAGGTTCGTCGAACTGGGCGAATATTCCCAGAACATGTTGAACGAAGCTTTTGGGACCGCTAACATGGCTTCGTTGCAGTTCGTCCAATACCCCGAACAAGGTTAGCGAAGCAAACGTTGGCCCAATTAAGAACCAGCTGTGTTCACCGAACGTTTTTCAGGTGCGATAAATAAACCCGAACTAGATTCGCGAGCACAATTAGGAACGGGCTTTAGGCAACCAGGATACGCACAGCGTGGTCCCTGGTGCAGTCGGTTTCACGGTAAACTTTAGACAGCAGCTCTGCTCTTCGGGAAGAAAAAAAAAAAAACAAAAAAAAAACGGTGCTGCTGCTGATCAAAGATGATTAATACAAATATTTATAATCTTTGTGTTGACAAAAGACTGAAACTGTGCTATAATCAGTAGAAGGGAAAACCTTTGATGACAGCTATACCCACCAGAACTCTCTAGCAGCAGACGAACGGGTTCTCGGTCAAAGGCCAAGGACTTGTAGTGGTACAGGTGACCGCCATCCGCGCTGCACCTTCCCTTAGCAGTGGTGTAATTGACGTTATCCAGGTACACCTTCAGACAGCGCCCTCCGTACGCTGAGTATCCGGCAGCCGTTGGGCAGTTAGCTAAAATCAATACAACTTTGCTGGTAAGTGTCAGTGTCACGTTATTACACAAGGAATGTGGCATGGGGTCACCTACACTCATTCACATATTCAACAACAATCAAAAAACAAGTTATGCTAGAACAACAACAACAACAACACAAAAAACGACAACAGAAACAAGAATTTTATTGGGGTAAATGCTCATTGTCCTGTAAATCTATAAAAGATCCAACTGACAGTAGAGCTGCACACATCACATCAAAATGAAGGTCACTGCTAATAGACGATCTTCGGAAATCCAGGGGACTGCACTCTGTAAGAGCCTTCGGGCATGGACCTATATATATAGGTCCATGCCTGCGGGTGTAGAGGGTTCCAGGCGAGATCAAAAGATCAAGAGATCTTGGAGGAGGGAGGTGGAGCTGGACCCTCACTTTTGCCCAGAAGAGATCATGAGTAGGGAGGTGGAGCTGGGCTGAGCAAGTTGGACGTCTTTTGCTTCGAGTTGTCCAAGTTGTTCGTCAACAGCGGTGCAACGGACAATGTCTTAGTGACTCTGTCCAGCACAGCAGTTGAAAGAGCAATTGCGCAGTGCACAAGTCGCTGGACAATGGCGAGGGGACATCGCCTTAACACTTCCATTGTTCTGGCGGCGGTCCACGGTCTCTCCGGTCTTTTTCGGGCGGTTTCCGCGGTCGAGCCAATCACCCTGTCCCCTTTCCCACTCTGTCCCCGTCCCTAATAGGTCATCCCGCCTCCGTGGACGTTAAGCAACATAAAAGCCAAAAGCGGGTGTAGCGCAAAATAGGCACGCTTTTGTTGGGGGTACAATGAGCACGTGGGGAAAATGACGGATACCCGTAAACAAAAGGCAGAAAAGGCATCAGAAATGCCGATCAAACACTCACTGCTCGCGGGGAACGTGCAGATCGGATAGTAGGTTCCCCCAGCTGATAGTCTAGTATAAATTATAATAGGTCCATGCCTGAAGATCTCAGTCCATGCCTGAAGATCTCAAAGTATCGCAGATCGGCCCTTCTCCGCTGCCACCTCCATTCAGCGGACTTCACTCTCCCGGAGTACGAAAACACTGTCAAATTATCTTCGCCTGTTATTTCCCGAAATCGTCTATAGCGCATCGTGTGGGCAGCACTCGCGAAGACAGACCAATAACTCGGTGTCGGGAAACAAAATCAGTTATGAACTATACATCACATTCGAGATCAACGATTGCAAAACTCCCCTCTCTCTGTCTATATGCCCCCCCCCCCCCCTTTCTCTGTCTGTTTCTGCCTGCCTCTGTGTGTGTGTGTGTGTGTGTGTGTGTGCGCGCGCGCGCGCGTGCGTGCGTCCGTGCGCGCGTGGCTGTGTGTCTCGCTCGCTCACACACACACACACACACACACACACACACACACACACACACACACACACTCACACACACCTAACCATAAACCATATCCAAACACACTCTCTCTCTTCCAGATGTAACCTTGTCTTGTTGAGAGAACTCCAATTCGTCAACTCTGTACCGCCCATGTTCTCCCTTCCTCCACCCCCCTCCCCCGCATGCTCAAAGGTGTGTGCGTATGCGCGAGCGTGAATTCGTGTGTGTGTGTGTGTGTGTGTGTGTGTGTGTGTGTGTGTGTGTGTGTGTGTGTGTGTGTGTGTGTATGTAGTGTGGGGTGGGGTAATTGTGTGAACCATAAACCAAAATGCCTGACCTTTACTGAAACATCTCACATCCGAAAACTCGCCCAGCAGCTGCACAGGGGATGTTTTCTCCGCAGCCAGGTAGCAGGTGTTGTCGGATCGCCTCATGCAGAAGGAACCGCACGGAGAAGAGTGCAGACATCCCAATGTGCACTCCAAGGTCGACCGTGCTCTTAACTTCACTGTCATCATCAAAATGGCAGCGTTCTCACGTTTCCAGTGAATGTCAAGGTCGGTGCTATTGGTCGAGGTGATAGAGATCAGTGTGATCCAGACGAAGCAGGTGCTTCGCCGGGGTAGCGACTTTGTTGAGGATGGCATTCCTTTCAGTTGTTGATTTTGACCTTCCGTTAGCAGCACAGGATCACTTCAGGACGAAATACACATTCAAAATTATTTTGACACTGTTCAAAACACAAGCCACAAATTCGTCTAATTCACTGTTACAACCATTACAGAGTCAAAAACATACTATCCATCTATCTGCCAGTGCACAATAACACGTGTTTTGGTACGTCAAAAACCACGTACTTTCCATTCCATTCCTTTGTATCTGTTTATAATCTGTACAGGACCTGGTTAAAATGCTTGTGACTACGAGACGGGTGACCTATTTTATTCCGCGATCCCTCACGGGAAAAACTCCGTTAGCTGTAGCATAGTTAAGGAACTAGCCTTCTCAGGCTAAATTTCAAGTCAAGTTAAGGAATTATTTTAGAATTACAATAGTCTAACTTGGAGAGAACAGAGGCACAGACGAGAGTTTTGATTGCTTCAACCGTCAGGTCTGGCGGATAGAGCTGATGCGTCTCATTTCTACGCACCTAAACAGAACGGCGGACAAAAATAATCTTGTGAAGAGTCATATGCTATGTGAAATCCTGAAACCAAGGTTGCGAGTACAGGTCGTGAACGGAATCAGTATTGGCAGTGCTAACACGAAGAGAAGCGGGCTGAGCGTCAGGGGAAACTGGTTCTACTTGATTTCACGAGGACAGTCTCTGTCTCGTCGTCATTCAGTCTCAGTTTATTTTGTGTCATCCAGGTCTTTATGTCAGAAATGCATGCCTGCATGATCAAAACAGTGGCGCTAGTTCTTCCGTTGAGTTGATGACTGGCTGATCACTGAATTAGTGTTACGTTCCCTTTCATCATATAGATTCTTAACTCAGTGCGCATTTGCTTTCGTTTACAGTAAAACGTTGTGTGTGTGTGTGTGTGTGTGTGTGTGTGTGTGTGTGTGTGTGTGTGTGTGTGTTATTCGGGTTTGTTTGATAGTATGCTTGTTTGTTAACGTTTTCTTTGTGTTTCCTTTGATTTCTTCCTTCGGAGTGAATTACTGATTGTATCTATCTATGCTCATCTACCTGTCTTCCTCTGTCAGTGGAGTACGGCGGATGCAGAAATTAAGGTAGACTGTTGGAACCCAGAATGACAAAGGTTCTCCCGCTAAAGCCTGCGGCATGTCAGAATATGGGAATTATTACAATTATTGCCTCAACGGCAATGCTGAGGACCAGTGCTCGATACGCTGAGCTCCTAAAACTGATGTAACTTTAGACCGATGTAGGGAAGCGTGGTGGGGAGTAAAGGAAGCAGGCTGGAAGCATGAGTGAAGAGTTGCATGTCAGAGGTTGCTATGACATAACTTTTATTTACACCAACCAGGAAACAGTGTCTGTGTTGGAAAAGACACAAACAAACAAAATATTTAGAAAATGAAAGCAAAAACAAAGACTAAACAACAGCATTTATCTCAATAACCATGTAGTTTACCTGTATACATGATGGAAATGTGACAAAATGATTACTAATCAAGTACATAAAATGTGTTCATGACTTGCACTCAAAACCAGTATCTCACAGTGTCGCGGTGAGTATCAAAAACAGCAGTATCAATTAAATAATGAAAGCTCGCAGTGTCACAGACAGTATCAGTACAAGACACGGCCAGTATCAATTAACCAATGAAGGCAAGTTGACCATATAACCAGTATATAATTGTATGCAATAAAGTAACACAGTGTGTGTGTGTGTGTGTGTGTGTGTGTGTGTGTGTGGGTGTGGGTGTGTGTATGTGTGTGTGTGTGTGTGTGTGTGTGCGTGCGTGCGTGCATCCGTCCGTGCGCGCGCTCGTGCAGGTGTGAGTATGTGCGTTTGGGTGTTGTTTTGATAGTGCAAATAGGTTGCTAGTTGATGTATGTCAGTGTTGTTGTTTGTTTATGTTTGTATGCTTACCGCTTGCGACACACTTTCCTTGTTGTAAAACTTAGTGATTAAAGAATCTGAATCTGAAAAATACAGATTACCAAGATTACTCTTAACTAAACAGAAAGAGTGAGATAATCGTTACAGCAGTTCCACTTAAGCACACAGAGGCGGACAGTGTGGCACTTGGGACCGGCCGCTCCAGCCTCATTACTCAACGCGTGTACAAACGGGCTACAGCATGTCGCTGTTACTGACTAGCAGAGCATATCCCTGAACAAGGATGGGTATAGCGTATCAAACATCCAATCAGTGGATCTGGCTGTAGCTGTCTGCTCGGTCAGTGAACAGAGACAAAGACGCCACGCATCACCTAGTAGCTACTTTATACTGATGCACACCACCGGCCAGTTTGGGTACACACAAAAATACTGTACGCGGAAAGGACTTTAAAGCTAAGCAGAGTGAAAGTCTGCGCGCCCAAGATCCGGCCATACAAAAGCCGGATCAAAAGAAAAATAAAGTGTCTCACAGGATGACCCCTGTACACTAAACCATATTCAACGCTTAAAATTAACATTCGACAACTATGAAGTCAACAGCTTCAAAGTGTCAGCCATGATACGTACACCACCGATTTCATGCAGAAATGTAGATCGGTAGGAAATACATGTAAGTTGTCCAGCGCACAGATCTGCACGGCCACACAAAGGAACCATACTATAGATGGATAACTTTGCATCGGCAAAGCATCACTCAAACTGAACATCCAACAATGGCAACATAACATACTAGCTACGCATCAGGTAACCAGGGTTAGCTGCATACATGTCAGTAGCATTGATCACTTTGTGGCGTAAAGGCTTGAACTTTGAATACACAATGTACACTGACGCCATGGAGGCAGCAACCAGACGGCAATCATGCCGAAATTTCCCACGTGTTTGAACCAAAATCAAGGTACGCTGTGAACATGGTAACATACAGCATTTACATCAATAAGAAACAATAGAATAAGAAGCCATTGAAAAATAACTACTTACAGGCTCTCCCCTAAATCAGAGGCATTGGTGCCCATGCAGTCATCAGTTCAGTCTGAGACACTACACTACAGGGACTGCCAAGTCGCTGCGAGCCTAAACGGAGGGGCCGCGCGAGCAGGCTACTACCAAACAGGCAAGCGAAACTTCCGGTCTGTGCAATGACCGGCTATAGAAGGTGTCATACAGCTACACCGTCATGCCGATTTCCAAAATTACTTCAATCAGAAAACCAAACGAGTCAAAAAAGTTGAAACATTTGATAAGGTCTGTCATGTACTGTTCTTCGTGTGTGTGTGTGTGTGTGTGTGTGTGTGTGTGTGTGTGTGTGTGTGTGTGTGTGTGTGTGTGTGTGTGTGTGTGTGTGTGTGTGTGTGTGTATGTGTGTGTGTGTGAGTGTGTATGTGTATGTGTGTGTGTTCTTTTTCTCTCTTTTTAATTTTTTATTATCATTTTATTTCACTGCATGGTAAAAAGTTAGTTTGTAAACTGGAACGTTTTTTGCGAATGGCTTAAAAAATCAATAAAAAAAATCATCAATACGTGTACACGCTGGCATTATGAGTTAAACCCGCATACAGACAGACAAAAACTTTTACAAAAAAACTTTTCCATTCGGTTATGATACCTATGTAATCATTATTATGATGGGTGGATGTTGATGCGCGAAAAAAGTAAACAAACCAACAAACCAGGTAGAGAGTTTCTGACGGGAGATCGGCATGATGTCGCTCAGTTTTTATCGTTGATTTGTCCACATTAAAAACAAATAAATAGATATATTTATAATATAAAACAACACTGCTGGAGTGAAAAAGAGAATCCTAAAGACTAAATATCCTGTCTTCCTATCACTTATTTTTCAAACAATGAGATAAATCTGGTGTATCTACTGAACAAGAACGGAACAGGAGTCAATGATGCGTAAGCTATTTTTAAACAAAAAACAAAAACAAACAAACAAACAACAACAACAACAAAAGCTCAGAATAATCTGAAGATACTTTTTACTTCTTTACTTGAAGATATTTAGCAGATACTTTCAAAATTGAACGGGCATTGTGGTAGGTATGATCTCAGCGTAAAATGCACTTTAACCCTCCCCACCGACTTATAGCTACAGAAAGTTACGGTTACGCGCTGACCGGAAGAGTGGAGTGCCTGTCCGCTAACCACCCGCCCGTTGCGCCATTCCGTTTACGGGCTTATCGTGACACGGCTCGCTCACTTGGCTATCCCCTTGCTGTAGTATCTCTGGTCAGTCTGATGGTTGTGTGAATAATTTATATCTTTCTATGACTAAATTTCCTAAACATACTATAGCGGATGAGGACAGGCGGATGCAGTTTACTGATCATGCTTGGGGATGGACTGATGTGCAAAGTGTCGGGTGACATTACACTATCAGTTTCTGAAGTAAGCAATATTATCCAAAATTTAGATAAAAGTAAAGCCACCGGTCCTGACCAAGTCCATAACAGATTACTTATCGTCGCCTCTTCTATCATTGCTGAACCTCTTACTATACTATTTAACAGATCTCTCAGAGAAAGCAAGTTCCCTGCTATTTGGAAAGTTTCTCACGTTACCCCCTTGCACAAAAAGGGGCCCAAGGAGTTTTGTAACAACTATCGTCCCATTTCTTTGTTAAGTTGCATTGGCAAAGTGCTTGAAAAATGTATGCATAAGCATGTGTACAACTTTTTACAATATAATAATATTATTACACAGTCACAATCAGGATTTATTCCTGGAGATTCCACAGTAAACCAATTACTTTGCATCTGTAATGATTTATGTTCATCTTTTGATAAAGGAATAACTACGCAAGCGGTTTATCTTGACATATCCAAAGCATTTGACCGTGTGTAGCACACAGGCCTGCTATCAAAACTGGAAGCCGTCGGCATCAGAGGAAAATTACTTAACTGGTTTCAGGACTATTTATCATGTCGGATGCAGGCTACTGTAATTAAAGGGGAGAAGTCCGATTTTAAGAGTGTTTCATCAGGAATCCCACAAGGCTCTGTGCTTGGACCACTTCTGTTCTTGATTTATATTAATGACATTGTTAATAATATTGAGTCTGTGATCAAGTTATTTGCAGACGACACTAGTTTGTCCTTGGCACTAAACAACCCCGACTCGCGTGCCGAAATACTGAACCATGACTTAGAACAAATTAATAAATGGGCCAAAAAATGGAAAGTTAGATTTAACGAAGAAAAAACTGAACAATTAAACTTTACTAGAGGTCAGAATCAAAATCAACAACTCACTTTTGGCAGCACAACTCTAAAAGAAACACCTTCTCACAAACACTTAGGAATAACCTTACAAAACAACTGCAGATGGGATGAACACATTAGGTCTGTTATAAACAAAACAAGTATGTTACTTTCCTGTCTTCGGTCTTATAAGTACAAAATAAGCAGAAAAGCGTTAGAAACTATGTACAAATCGTTCATCCCCCCACTTTTTGATTATGCTGATATTGTCTGGGATAACTGCACCGACACTCAATCAAAAATGCTAGAAAACCTGCACCCAGAAGCCATAAGAATCATTATAGGAGGTATACGCGGAACTAGCAACCAGAAACTTTACAAAGAATCCGGATTCTGCACATTAAAGGAAAGAAGGAAACGGCATAAACTCTTGATGTTCCACAAAATGATACTAGGTCTATGTCCCCAATATATGTGACCTCTTACCCCCTTTAGTCGCCCACATTAATCCGTACCACAGACGCAGACCATTCGAAAGAGACGTGACTACATGCAAAACTGAACTTTATCGAAACTCCTTCATTCCATCTACCACAGCAGAGTGGAATTCTCTCCCCATTAGCGTTCAACAAAGTACATCTTTAAGTGTTTTTAAACGATCATTGTCCTTGTCCGACAGTAAAGTTCCAGCCAATTACTACTTTGGAGAAAGAAATGCACAAGTCATTCACTGTCGCCTTCGCCTAGAAATGAGTAACCTTAACAATGACCTAGTTAGCCGCCATTTAAGCACCGACCCAAAATGTTCTTGTGGTTATTCTAGAGAAACGGCCGAGCATTACCTCCTTCATTGTCCTAACTACCTTAACATCCGTGCAAGAACAATACTTACCCTCCCTAGCAATCAAACCAATATTAGAACACTACTGTACGGTAACCTAGACCTGCGACTTCCAGAAAACAAACACATATTCCTAACTGTCCATGAATTCATTAAGCTATCTAAACGACTTTAAAATCAGAACTGTAAGCTAGCAGGTAGCTGACCTGTAATATGATTTATTTTTATTTTTTGTTGTTGTTGTTTTTGACCGTATATACTGACTTTTTTTGCACATGTGACTTGTCCTGTTAACATAGTACAGTTAAGGGACGTTATAAATCCAAGTATTAACGCCTTCTGTATATGTGATTATATGTTTTAATTATACAAATGACCGACTGCCTGCTCATACCTCTGAACTTTGTCAAAAATTAATAATTACGCTACTGTAGAAAAATGACTAAACCATCTTTCCTTTTCCGTCTCCCCACCCCCACTGTCTCCTTACGCCACTTCTCTCTCGCTAGTATTTATTTAGGCCACCAGCCAATCTATCTGTCTACCTAACATTGTTTTGTTTTTTCAGCTACAGTTTGTTTTGACTGTTTTCTAGTGACTGTTCGTATCTTTGTGTTTTGCTATTGTTCTCTATTTCTTTTTTGTTTCCTCTTGATTTTTGTTTTTATTGTTGTTATTTTTTGTTACATTTCATTTCTTGCTTGCGAAGTGAAATTGTTCGTCCGCCATACATTGTGTCTTTTTCCAACCGCATGAGCTCATCGCCTATAAGCTATAGCTTGTTGATGAGCACATAATGATTTTTTTAATGTTTATTTCATCTTGAATAAATTTTTGTTTAAACCAAGGTGTCGGGTGACGAATTTTCCCCAGAGTACTGATCCGACGTTACTACAGAAAAGGTTTCAGACACCATTTTTTTCTTCTTCTTTTTTAACATTACGGAAGCAGGTAGTAGTAGAATAATTATACGTATCGTCCCGGCAGACTACTATCAATGAAAAAGGAAGCATCAGGAAATTTCCTTTTACGTGTCCAGTAACAGCTTTCCCAGTTTCCTATCGCAGACGTCTAAACTCATGCACAGCTCTCTCCACTACTCCAGCTGGTCATCCAGGTTTACCAGCCGCGACCTGTGTCTGCTTTGTGGGTCTCTTGCCAATCAAGCGAAGCGTTCTTTTAATTTTGGTCCTCCGAAGATAAATTAATGGTAGTTCCTGGTGAACATATATCTGTCTCTGTCTGTCTGTCTGCCCCCTCCCCCCCCACCTCTCTCTCTCTCTCTCTCTCTCTCTCTCTCTCTCTCTCTCTCTCTCTCTCTCTCTCTCTCTCACTATCTGTCTGTCTCTGGCTCTCTGGCTCAGTCTCTATCAAGGCTTGACTTGTTTAAATCTATTATCTCTTTCACTGGAGCGTTCTTCTGGAACTCCCCGCCTCAGAACATAAAAATCATGTAGTTCTCTCCCTTGCTGCAGACGTTATCTGCACAAATATATGTTTCAGAATAACCTTTGGCAAATTTGGACGGATTTGTTTGAATCACATGTTTGCCTATAAAGTTGATTTTTGTATACATTGTATGTTCATGAAAGAGATTTAATCCCGATTTTTTTACACATTTGGAGGGCCTCTGTGAAACTGCATTAATCAATTGCTTATTCATAATAATTATCTGTTTGTGCTGTAGTCGTGCTGTTTTGTGTTTGTAGTATAACAAGGACTGGCTGTTAGATAGGTCCAAATGGACCTGACGCTACTATCTTTGAGTATTAAAGTTTTGAGTTCGAATTCTCTCTCTCTCTCTCTCTCTCTCTCTCTCTCTCTCTCTCTCTCTCTCTCTCTCTCTCTCTCCCTGTATTAAAGTTCTGAGTTCGAGTTCTCTCTCTCTGTATCTGTCTCTGTTTGTCTCTGTCCGTCTCTCGGTCTGTCTCTGTGTCTGTCCGTCTCTCTCCGTTTCTCTGTGTCTCTGTCTGTCTGTCTGTCTCTCTAATTAACTTCCTTGTTTGCTGATTCTGCGAGGCCTGTTCTATTCGATTATAGCCGATAGCGTTTATGTTCAACTTTAGAACGCAACATAATTATGAGCTCAAGATGGAGCAAATGTGAGAAATTGGTATGTGTCACAACAAACTGACACCAGCAAGAAGACTTGGGCGGTGTCACATACCCTGACACCAGTAAGAGATTCCAAGACTTGGCTTGTGCCACAACAGAATGGCAGAAGAGCATCAAGTCCTGGGTTGTGTCACAACAAATGGACACCGGCAAGATGCAAGAATACAAAGCCTAGGTTGTGTCACAACACACTGATAGCAGCAAGAATACCAAGACTCGAGCTGTGCCACAAAACAATGGCATCAGCAAGAATACCACGGCTTGAGCTGTGCCACAAAACAATGGCATCAGCAAGAATACCAAGACTCGGGCTGTGCCACAAAACAATGGCATCAGCAAGAACACCACGGCTTGAGCTGTGCCACAAAACATTGGCATCAGCAAGAACACCACGGCTTGAGCTGTGTCACAAAACACTGGCATCAGCAAGAATACCACGGCTTGAGCTGTGCCACAAAACAATGGCATCAGCAAGAATACCAAGACTCGGGCTGTGCCACAAAACAATGGCATCAGCAAGAACACCACGGCTTGAGCTGTGCCACAAAACAATGGCATCAGCAAGAACACCACGGCTTGAGCTGTGCCACAAAACATTGGCATCAGCAAGAATACCACGGCTTGAGCTGTCACAATTACACATTGACTCCAGCAAGAATACAAAGACACGGGCTGTGTCACCTACACTGACATCAGTAACAACTGCAAGACTTGGGCTGTGTCACCTACACTGACATCAGTAACAACAGCAAGACTCGGGTTGTGTCACCTACACTGACATCAGTAACAACAGCAAGACTCGGGTTGTGTCACCTACACTGACATCAGTAACAACAGCAAGACTCGGGTTGTGTCACCTACACTGACATCAGTAACAACAGCAAGACTCGGGCTGTGTCATGAAACACTGACACCAGCAAGAACACAAAACTCGGGCTGTGTCACACAGCATTTCCACCAGCAAGAACACCAAGAGTCGGGCTGTTTAACAAAACACTGACACAAACAATCACACACACACACACACACACACACACACACACACACACACACACACACACACACACACACACACACACACACACACACGCACACAAGCATACATACACCGCACGCGCTCAGAATGAAACCAGAAATCCAAAGATGTCGGGCATTTTATACTCATTTTAGAAGTTGACATTCAGTAGAAGAGTGTGAAGATGCAAGGCTGTCCCCACCAATTTTTCCACTTCTGTTAACTTTTCTTCTTCTTCTTCTTTTTCTCTCTGCTGTTTTTTGTTGTTACTGTTTCTGCTCTTGCTCCAAGAGGCCACTGCTGCGTTCTTGCTTCTTTACTGAGGGGGCAGAACTGTAGATGGGGACTGTGGTTCTGTCCAGCATGGTCAGTTTTTAGATGTGTCCATCCCCTAATCACATTTATCTCCTAAACGGTGACCACACTGAAAAAAGCGGCATGAGTGAAGCCGAAATAGGGCTATCCGGCCGAACTAATGCCGTTTATGGTTACAGACTAATTTTTATACGTTTAAACAGCCTAAACACTGTATGAAAAAGCTGCCCTCATGCTGCTGTTACTGACAAAGGCTTCTATATACTGAAGAGAAAACGAACACTTGTAGGGACCGACGTCATTCCACGTAATACTGAAGACCAGAAATTGTTCAAGAAAAATTGGATTCTTGCATCAAGACACGTCACAATCAACAAAGAGGGCGACAAGGAGACAAGAAAATCTCCAATGGACAGAGGTCATTGGGTTACTGACACTTGTAGAAGGAGAGCCGAGCTCATGGACTCTTTAGCAAATCGGGATTAGGGGCTATATGCCTTTAACTTTATTTGCTCATCACACATATAGTTACCAGTGGTCCGTGAAATACTACCCTGATCAGTGATTCGAGCTACCCTCAAAAGGGATCATACAGTGGCAAAATCAGTACGAAGTGACGAACATGGGAGCTGTTTCAGAGACAATATCTGGCTTCCCTAAGCACTTAGAGTCGGTCGCTATTTTATCTGAAATGAAACGAACTGAACTGAGCTCTCTCTCTCTCTCTCTCTCTCTCTCTCTCTCTCTCTCTCTCTCTCTCTCTCTCTCTCTCTCGCTCGCTCGCTCGCTCGCTCGCAGCATGTTACCGTCAAATGACGGAGAGTGACAACTGGCAAAATCAAACGAAAACGGAAAATGGTGATATTTTATAATTTAAGCTTCGCTCTCTCGATAAAAGGAAAAGCCAAGTTGCTGGAAACTGTTTCTGCGTTCATTATCCATCCCACCATTTTTAAGTCATCAACTTCATCAACATCATACGCAATGCTGCAGCTAACAGCTATTACACATACTAGACAATATATAATATTATTGATCTGAGAGGTGGGTGAAATCCTGCCGACCACGCATGGGTTTGTGTCGACTGTAGAAGGTTTTGTTTGGTCTTCCTACGTCTGTTTAAACGTGCATAATTAAAGAGACAAAGCCCAGTTTATGTGAATCCTTAAATCCGTCTCCCTCAGGAAGCCTGTCCTCATTTTTCCCTTTGTATGGTTTGCTTCCTTTGAATACTGTTTTCCGTTTTGTTGTTGTTGTTTTTTGTTGCTTTTCACAGGGTAACAGTGGATACGGTTTCCAAGCAGGCAAAACAGCAACGAAGGAAGAGCCAACAGGGGAATAGCTGAATCTCTGTACACTGATCCCCGTTTAAAAATTGCGACTTTAGACATTCCGAGATATTGCCAAGGCCATTTTCTGTCAGTAGTAGAGCGAAGTCCTTTTAGGATCATGTTCCGTCTCGGCTTTCCTTTCTTGGAGGTAAGCCCAGAGTTTCCTTTACGCACTACTCCCGTTTTCTTTTCGGTGGCAAACCAAATCCTTCCCGGGCACTCTGCTTTTCCTCTTCTTTATAGGTGGCAAACTAAGAATTTCCAGGACACTCTGCCTTCTGTTCTCTTTGTAGGTGGCAAGCTAAGATTTTCCAGGACGCTCTGCCTTCCCTTTTCATTGTAGGAGGCAAACTGAGAATTTCCAGGACGCTCTGCCTTCCCTTGTCTTTGTAGGTGGCAAACTAAGAATTTCCAGGACGCCCTGCCTTCCGTTGTCTTTGTAGATGGCGAACCAAGATTTTCAGGACACTCTGCCTTTCGTTGTCTTTGTAGGTGGCAAACTAAGAATTTCCAGGACGCTCTGCCTTCCACTGTATTTGTAGATGGCAAACCAAGATTATACAGGACGCTCTGTCCTCCCCCCCCCCCTTTTTTTTGTCTTTTATTTTTTTGTCGGTGAGACCTTCCGGGAAACCAAGACCTGTTGGAAATCTCTGTCTCATTTTCTGTAGGCTGCAGTTTAATTAAAGGTAAGATCTTCACGGACTCTTTGACTTTCCTTTTTTCTGGCAGGTGGCTTTTACGCTTTCCCGCCTTTCAGTGTCATTGCTCTCGTGCTACAGAACGTTTAGCGCGACGGCTGTGTGGGACTCTTAGACCATGAGCCAGCCTATATCCCCCCCCCCCCCCCGGGGGGGATTTTACCACATGGTAATTTCTGGGTACCTTGACCATCAAAGTACACAATTCAGGTTGTCTGCAAGTGAGCTGTTGCTGTTTGTGTCTGTGGTGCTGGTTCTAATAAGTGCACTATAAGGAATTCCAAATTGCGATGACCTTGTCTGCAACTCATTTATTATGACAAAAAAGCCATTTCCATATATTGTTTTATTGTTTGAACAATTTAATATGTTGTAGCTTTCCGTTTCTCTTTGTCTTAAATGTGTCCTAGTTATTGGGCACTGCGGATGCAGAAATATCAACGTCCCCTCTGTTAAAACCCCAGAGTTGACGAATGTTTTCCCTTAAAAGCACGGAGTAGGTCAGAATATAGCCAAATATGCTTAGTCAGCGCCATAATTTCTTCCTTGTCCTAATTTCCGCTTCCCCGGTCCATGCACCTTCATTTTTTCCAAATCCTCTCTATACTTTTCAATTGCGTAAGTCTTTCGTTGAAGCGAATTCCCGCGTTAGCCTGCGAAATCAAATAGGTCACACTGCTCATAGTCAATTGATTTAAGCAGGTTCTCATGTTGAGTGCACCAAAACGTGTGTTACTGTGCCTCAAAAAGGTGATTTAGACATACTTGTGATCTGATCAATTGTTCTTTAATTTTGTACTGAATGCGTTACAGGGAATCTGTCTGGAAGTATCTTTTGCAGTTGTAGATAGTGATATGTGCTAATTATTGACTGTTTTGGCTCGGATGTTTGCTATTGATTGTGTTCTGTGTAGAACAATGAGCCAGCTTTTTGCTCGTAAGAAACTGTGACTGTGATTTGTCCTGAAGTGACCTTGTGCGGTTGATGAGGTATACAAATCCAAGAACTAAATAACTTAAGCATGTGCAATGGTCCAGTCCTGATATGGTGGATGAAATATATGAGTATATACCGAATCTGCATGGGAATCACACATTGTGCTACTTTATGAATGACTGCAGAATTATTTTAAAACAAAAGAACCCGTCGGAAGGGAGTGATGTAAGATCCCCCAAAAAGCGAGAACACAAACTCCGTCAGCAACCACAATGCTAGCTGTTGTCCAGTGACAGATGTCTTGCTTGTGAAAAGACTTGAATACAAGAAAACAACATGTTGAAGACATTAGTCACAAGTGTGTCAAAAACAGCTGAAGAGAAGCTCTCTACCATGCCACCTGTCGGAGAGATTACACTCGAGAGGATGACAAACACACGGAAACCATCAAAGACACTAAAACCATTGAAGAGCAAGCTTCCAACAAGACCATATAAACATTATTTTCAGTACATCGTTCAGTATGTTATGGGCAGAATCGTTTAGAGATAAAGAGATTACCACGTTAAGGAAAAATTATGAAACTGGAACATTCCATGCATCTTCTCTGTAGAGGTAAATAAGTGATAGATCTCAACAAAATGTGTCAACACACCTCATCCTTGTTGAACAGTCACAATGCAACCATGCAGAGATGCATTGATAATGCACATCGAAAGGGCCAGCTTTCAAGCATATTCCGCAGTTAAGGCAACTAAAACCATTCCTTGAGCAGATGGCCATGGCTTGCATACTGTGAATGGAAAAGTGGGAGGTATACTGGACAGACTGTTTTTTCATGCCTGGTTGAAATCCAGGTGGAGCAACCCCAAAAGGAAGATAACTATCAAGAATACACAGAGCTTGAGAATCTTGATGGCTTCAGGTTTGAGGCTGACCACACAGGCTGTCTAAGCTGGACATGCATTCAGTGACACTCAAAGTAAAGGACATTCAGGTTTGGCAACCTCCTATGGCACCGGCTTTGGTATCTTTGGCTGGGAAAAATGCACCCAAGCTATAATGACAAGCAGTAAGAAATAAAGAGAGTAATGTGTTGTTGTTTTTAAATAGTTTTTTTTTTATCAGATAACTATTTCAGAAAGTCAAATCATTGACAGTGTGGACAATCACTTTGGTGAATATCTTTGACATTTCCTAGTTGTTCGTCTGTAATCTTGGCATAATAGCAAAGAGCCTGCTGACTGCAAGCTGATACATGAAACTGTCCAGCATGCTGAATTAAGCCAAACCAGAGATGCGATCCGGTGGCATCAGGCTCCTGAACCTAAACTGTTTTACTGAGACATAACAAAGGCAAAGCTGGTAAGTTTTACATTATTATTATTGATCGCTTTTATATAGCGCTATTCTCCGCTTTCGAGCAGACTCATTGCGCTCGCATGTGATTCTACATGAGTGAATAGCTTTTTATAGCGCGTTTTTGAATATCCACCGAAGTGGTGTACTTACAGCGCTGGCATGGTTGGTGCCACATGAAACTGCAGCCATCTAGGCGCGTTCTGTGTACACCATACAACCATGCACCATGTCACTTCATGCAAAGCCACGTACGTAAGGTGAACGCGTGTTTAGCTGTAACCTGCCACCTGCACTTTTGGTGGAATGACCGGGGTCTTTTACGTGCTACTGCGGTAACACGGGGGTGGAACGGATACCGAAATAAGAGTCAACACAGAAAGTTGACCATGGAGAAGAAAATTCTCCCGCCGTTCCTGCAGGGATTCGAACCCGCGACCTTTTGATCACGAGTCCGGCGCTCTAACCATTGAGCTATCCCCGCCCCCGTACATACATCGGGCATGTTTCTCACCTATCTTCCATGGGGTATAGAGTACTGTGAAACTGATTTCAGGTTAAATGGAGGTAGACCAGTGAATAAGACAGCACCTGTACCGGTTTTGTGGAAGTAGTTTATTGAGATCTGAACATATGTGCATTTTGTAAAACGTTGCTTAACTTTTGAACTTGAGTATATTCTATTCCGTAACGTCATCCATTAATGCAGGTGTTAATCAAACATTCTCTGTGACTCTCTCAGTCGCCATGATATATTTGGTGGTAAATGAAGCACTTTTGTTGAATTGTATTGTATTTGTACACGAGCATTGTACAAAATCATGCAATGTGACATTTTTTCTTTTTTAATCTTCATTAATCCCACAGCGTAATTCAGGCCACCATACCTGGGTAAGACAACAGCAGCCGCAAGAGCAGTGCTACTCATTGATGTAAGCATGTGCAGTATTTCTGTGTGTCCAAAGAATGGTATAGCCGCCTGTTGTTTGGGATTTGTAGGGGACACGCCCATTTTAATACATGCCATTAAGCTGCTATATACCATCTCAGATAATCCCTAAAAGCAGAGTAGTTCATCTTGCAGACAAGCAGATATTGAAAAGACACACACTGAGCTATCCAAAAATCATTGTCTCCAAAAATCCCCCGGGGGGAGGGTTTCGATACCTGGCCCATGTACTATCTTGGTGGTGTCGCTTTGGTCAACACAGATGTGGTGGCCAGTGCTACTCAGCCTGCTGACGCAGGACCCTGTACCTCTTGTGCTACGGAAAGGCCAATGGCCATTGCTGGTGCTACCCAATCATCCGAAGAAAGAATACGCACTACTGAAGAACAACGTGCTGAAGTTGATGGCATGCGCGATTTCCGGAGATGCCATTGTCAGGTTTGTATCGTTGCCACGTTGCAAGGGACTGGTGTCACGGCCGATTGTAAAGGCGAAAAAAAGTCGAAGCAGGTATCTCGGAGGAAAGATTCTGTGATGTATGGCATGTCTGTAGGCTAGTGGACAGATAATCATGGAATCACTTACAAAGACCACAAAAAGTATGTGAACCGACAAACAAGCAAAAAACCGACAAGCAGACAAACAACAAAC
>OY757542.1:4186700-4191283 GCA_963584105.1 Alviniconcha strummeri
AAAAAAAGCCCCACGATAGGTGAAAATTTGGAGTAAACGTTTTCAAATCAGGACATGCTTGGACTTTTGTTATACGCTCTCTCTCTCTCCCTATATATATATATATATGGGTTTGGGGGTGGAGTATATATATATATACCCCAAACCCACCCTTCCACCACCTTCCCAAACACACACACACACACACACACACACACACACACACACACACACACACACACACACACACACACACACACACACACACGCACGCACGTACGCACGCACGCATGCACACACACACACACATACACACACACGCACGCACGCACGCATGCACACACACACACACACACACACGCACACACACACACACGCACACACACGCACACACACACACACACACACACACACACACACACACACACACACACACACACACACACACACACACACAGAGGCAGGCAGACATATAGACAGACAAACAGGTAAAGAGTCTCACAGAATCCATTGTTTGCAATGGAGTCCCCCAGATTGAACACCCATCGCTTGGGTTTCCGGAACTCCAACTCCAACAGCAGCTTCCGTCTCTCCGCATCACCGCCGCCAGCATCAGCATCAGCATCGCCATTACCTCGGCGATGACGATGGTGTCTTCCACGAGAGTGACGGTGTTTTCTGGCCTGTGAAGAGGTGGCGTGAAAGTGAACTTCAGACACCTTGCACGGAACACAGCTCATCCACCTGAGTCACCGAGGATCTCTTCGACCTCCTGGGTAAGTTGTGACGCTTGGGTGTGGATGGATATACAACCCACTCCACTCCGGGAAGGTTGTCGCTTTCGATCTCTCCCGTGAACAGATCCACGGCCAGATTTTCTCCTGCTATAGAGACAAGTGACAACGTTTTGTTATTTGTACAATTGATTAACAAAAATGTATCTGCTATCGTTCTGAAACAAAAATCGTAAAAGCGCGTGCTTATTTTGCTTCGACAATAAAACACGCGCAAATTTTTCTGCGAAAACAAATTTGTCAAGCAACAAGCAGACAAATAATACATTAACAAACAGTCACTTGAATGAAATCTGATCTACATAGCTTGCATATGGTTGCAAATTTTGTGCTATAAAACAACAACAACAAACAAACAAACAAACAAACAAAAACAAACAACAACAACTGAAAAGTGGCGGATATTTTCTTTTGCCTAACTGAATCAGCGTTCCTTTTAACATCATGTGTGTTTTCATCTTATGCACACTCACTGTCTGTGTCAAGAGGCGATGGTCTTTGTAAATGATCAAGTCCTTTCAGTTATCTAGGACCTGAATGAGATTGAGGTGTGCAGGTGGCAAAATGAGTAATCGGTGTGTGGAAGTAAGGGTGTGTGGATTCAAGGGCAGGAGGGGAAACAGATGTTCACACACACACACACACACACACACACACACACACACACACACACACCACACACACACACACACACACACACACACACACACACACACACATTAGGGCAAAGAGACTAAAAAAAGGGTTTCGAAAACAAAGATTTTCAAGGAAGATTTGAAAGAATTAACATCCGGTGATAAGTGGACATGGCAGAAACCGTACGAAAACAGCGCTACTATAGTCAGATTAATGAAAGTCGCTGTTCCAACAAACATAGAGGAATAGGCCAAAGCTGAGTTTTAGTGGAGGAAACTGTAACCATTTATTTTGTACATACGCAAAAACATTCATTTCTCTGCACTCACATACACAACAAATAGTTCGCGGTCAGTCCAGGCATGATTCTGCCTCGTAAAATTAATCCGCAATAATTATGATAATTAATTTTGATGTGAACGTACGGTAGTGCCAATGAAGCCAGAGTGGACTTGTTTTGTTTTGGGGACTGTAACTGTTTCAACTTGGTCTCAATTTTTCCTGCCAAGAAAAAGGAGAACTGGTTCTTTTGTGGAAAAAAATTAACTTAATTTTCATTTTTTTTTTTTTTTTATCGATAAGGTAGTTTTGTTTGTTTGTGTGCGTGCGTGCGTGCGTGCGTGAGTGCGTGCGTGCGTGCGTGCGTGCTTTCGTGTGTGTGTGTGTGTGTGTGTGTGTGTGTGTGTGTGTGTGTGTGTGTGTGTGTGTGTGTGTGTGTGTGTGTGTGTGTGTGTGTGTGTGTGTGTGTTTGTTTGCACTATGTATTAACGAGAGACAAACACACACGATGATTAAAAGAAAAAAATTGAACTTTTATGACATGCCTTTTTTTTTGGCGAAATATTATTATCACTGGTATCATCATCATCATCATCATCATCATCATCATCATCATCATCATCATCATCATCATCATCATCCTAAAGATCAGTGGGCCGGCCTGTAGGGAAGTGTTTTCACTTGCCGATCTTGAAATTTACTCACCGCATGTTATCACCGCAAACGGCAACAATATTTCTCCTAAATGTCAACAATGCACTATCGACTAAAGTATACAAAAGGGAGTGCTACTTTAAGCAAAGCACACACACACACACACACACACACACACACACACACACACACACACACACACACACACACACACACACACACACACACACACACACACACACACACAAAATCCGCGACAAGAAGAAGCAGAAGAAAAAAAGTGAAGTGACAGGGGAGTGCATGACAGCTAAGCTTCATTACCGTTGCTGTCTTTTTACACGATTTACGATATAATTATTTTTACTCTAAGAATCATCACTCTGCCAAAATCGCGAAGGAACAGCAAGCAAAAGACAGTAATGGGGTTCTTAACACGGCAGCGTTCTCAGGAAAATTAGGCTGAGACGTGTTGGCAAAACAAATCTGTCGGGACAGAGACTAACATATTGCGATCCCCGTTGAAACTCTGTAGAAAAAAGAAGAAAAAAAAAAAAAAAAAAAAAACCCAAAAACCAACATGGAACAGTATTAAAACAAGACAGGCACAGGAGCTCATAACGAAGCCGACTGTATAATGATTTGTATCCATTACTGCGTACGCTTTAGGATCTTGAGGATGGAAACCTATATAGAGCACACACAAAATGTGTAAGTGGATACTATCGTGAACTTACTTTTCGGATACTTTTTTTTCCACTTCAGAAAAGGCAGTTTTACAGAATGAGTGTTAATTCTTTTATACAGTTCGAATTAAATTAATCGCCCTGATATAACCGCACTGGTTGACTGGGCGTAAAACACCGAGTTACTTAGTTACTCGAAATAAATTAAGGCACCCTTTTGGCTAGTTTAACTCCTTTCTTCTTTCCTCTTCTTTCTTTACCTCCTCAGCCATCCCCCTCCCCTGCCCACCCCCCCCTCCCCACCTCCCACCCCTCTCTCTCTCCTTTATTGATTGAGTTGTTTGCTTTCAGTCACTTCTGGTACAAATTTTTGTTGCCCAAGACGGGATGAAACACGTGGATAAAATTGTCTCAGTTGGGCACGTAGTTGTGACGTGTTTTACCACGAATCGTTACCAGCCAACTCCTTACCGGCAGGACAGACGGGTTCACCGTGGCTATATTATAGGTGGATTGCGTACACCTGTTTCAAGTTTTCCGTGTTTCCTTTGAGCTACTGTGAGGGGCAAAAAACACTTCTTCTTTTTTTTTTCTTTTTTTTTTTTTGGTTGTTGTTTAATGTACGAGATCGAATGACATTGCTATTGTTTGCTATTGTTACAGCACGTTCACCCTAAACTATGACTGTCCTTCAACAACATTTCCCCCCTCCCCCCTGACCCTTCCACCCCAAACCCCCCTGCATACTCCCTACCCTGACGTCGAGAGAGAGAAGAGGGATGAAAGAGAGAGAGAGGGGGGGGGGATGAAAGAGAGAGAGAGAGAGAGAGAGAGAGAGAGAGAGAGAGAGAGAGAGAGAGAGAGAGAGAGAGAGAGAGAGAGAGATAACTCGAACTCGAATTGTTTAATGTACATCGGCCATAGGCCATTATACAAACAAAGGGGTTGGGGGGGTGGGGGGTGGGGGGCATGGAATCAAGCAAGGTAAACGAATAAATAAACGGGGAGGGGGGGGGGGGTCATTCGCACACACAGAGAATTATCAATTTTGGTACAACTGCAGTATCACCATTCCTACACTTACTATCAAGAAATTGTTTTTGTTTGTTTGTGGCATGAAAAATAAACTTTGACACATTCCGACATAGACTTTGATTTCTTGCTTCAAGTGCTATTTTTAAGGATCTAAAGGAAGAATCTGGTATAAATTTCTTCTGAGGTCCGCGTACATAGGGCATTTAAACAAAAAGTGATGTTCGTTTTCAATTTCATTTATGCAAAAAGCACAATTTCTGTCTAGAGATAAAACGCTGTACCGGTGTAAGTTGTTGTTTAATGGAAGTACTCCAAATCTAGCCTGTGATACAGCCACTCTAAAGCAATATATATCAGTGTTTGAAGAGAGAGAGAGAGAGAGAGAGAGAGAGAGAGAGAGAGAGAGAGAGAGAGAGAGAGAGAGAGAGAGAGAGAGAGAGATGAGAGAGAGAGAGAGAGAGGGAGGGAGGGAGGGAGGGGGATCGCGAATGGGGCCAGAGTGTAATGTTCATTTTACAATTAC
>OY757542.1:4191483-4203983 GCA_963584105.1 Alviniconcha strummeri
CTCAGCGTTACAGCGGAAGGAACTGCTGTACAGACAACCACACAGGAAAAGCATCAGATTGTCACGGTCAGTGTGTGTGGTGTGTGTGTGTGTGTGTGTGTGTGTGTGTGTGTGTGTGTGTGTGTGTGTGTGTGTGTGTGTGTGTGTGTGTGTGTGTGTGTGTTTGAGAGAGAGAGAGAGAGAGAGAAGAGAGAGAGAGAGAGAGAGAGAGAGAGAGAGAGAGAGAGAGAGAGAGAGAGAGAGAGAGAGAGAGAGGAGAGAGAGAGAGAGAGAGAGAGAGCATGTGCGCGCGTGCACGCGAGTGTGTTATTGTGTGTGTGTGTGTTCATTTGTATGTGTGTGTGTGTGTGTGTGCGTGCGTGCGTGCGTGCGTGCGTGCGCGTGTGTGCATGTGCGTGTGTGTGATATCATACCCGGCCAAATCTTCAACATTATTCAGTCTGAGCCTTGCAGAACTTGAACGCTTACCCAAACACCGGTGTCAATCAAGCAGGTTTAGAAAATGAGCAGACGCAAGACCGTTTAAAAACCGGACACATGCGAACGCTTTCTCTAAACAAGAGCACGCTGAATTAATTGTCATCCACTGTCGGTTGACTATTTGGACCATAATCAACACACAAGGGAGTTAATCAACTCTCGAAATGCGTAAAATAAGTACAACAACAAAGACCTGAGTCGCCTACGGTAACTCTCACCTTGCATGCGTGTAAATACAAGGTATATAAACTCCACCAGAGGTACATCCTCCGTGTGAGCCGGTTTGGCCTAGTGGTAAGGCGTTAGGCTGGTAAGCGAAGGACCTCGGTTCGATACCGCTTCGGCTCTCCTTTCTCTTCACAAAGGTTGTGGTTTGTGGACACTGTCCTGTGACTTTGTCCATCACTTCCTACTGAAACAGTAAATGGCTCTCATCGCTGCCCATCTTAATGCAGAATCATTCTGGTGGTGGCAGTGTAGCGATAGGTATATAATCTCCCTCTTCCCCCTACCTCCATACCCCCTTCCCCCCCTTCTCCCCGTCCCTAATAAGCCTCATGGTTTCTGTGGACGTTAAGCACCATGTTTACCTTTACATCCTCCGGATGTTTTATTCTCTGGACCAGAGACACTGCAATAGTAGTACCTCTGACTGGACAAAAGGTCATCCTGTCAAAAACCACTAACCCTTAAACTGTAGCAGCCCCGTGTTGTGGAACTAAGTTGAAGTTCACCTGTCCCCCCTGCCCCCCCCCTCCTCCCTATTCCTTCTTCTCCATGTCCAGGTGCCGGCCAGAAACTCCAAGCAGGTGTTTTTCACCGTGACGTCACCTCCAGCTGTGCCCAGCTACGCTACCAACGCTCATCTGAAACTGGTTGTCAGGAGTGGACGTCAAAACAGATTGTACCATACTCCTACACCGTGGTGGTAAGTATAACAGAGGAGAGACGGATTTTGATCGGCTTAATAGAACCTACTAGGCCAGGGCTGCACGGATATTTATAATCGGCTCTGTAACTCTCTAAGTTTTTGTCTATCTATCTATCTATCTATCTATCTATCTATCTATCTATCTATCTATCTATCTCTCTCTCTCTCTCTCTCTCTCTCTCTCTCTCTCTCTCTCTCTCTCTCTGTCTGTCTGTCTGTCTGTCTGTCTGTCTGTCTATCCGTCCGTGTGTATTTGTCTTATATTTATCTGTCTGTCTATGGCCTATGGATCTGTCTGTCTGTCTATGTATCTACCTACCTCCCCCCCCCCCACCCCCACACACACAGTATTCAACGAGAGAGGGAAAGGGGAAAAAACAGTGGCTAGGGGATGGCCCCAAACAGATCGGAACAGAGGAAACGATGCAGAAACAGAAATAAATTCAATGGACACGATGACAGGAATGCTCATCCGTGGCCTTGCGAATAACGTCAGTAGACGAAGATTGCAAAGGAATGTTCTTCTAATGTTCTTTATACCCTTTCTTGAAATTTTTGTTTGAAAAATGCTGCCTACACCCAGAAACTATTAGTAATCAGATTAATTCATCAAAGTCGTATGCATATTGTTTCTTTGTTTGTTTGCAACTGATGTATGGCACCCACGTTTTTCTTTACATGGAATAAAATTTGACTTGATGTGACTGAGTTGGATAATCTTACTTTATTTGCGATACAGCCAGCAGGGTGGAGCAGACGTTTACGAGCTCTTCCATAACCGACGTCCACGGCTCTGCGACAGGAGATCTTTCTATCTCCGCTCCCAAAGAGGCCGCTTCCGGAACGATAACTCGTCGCATCACCGTCACGGTAGGCCTAGGGCAAAAGGTCATGCCGAGCTTTCGTAGCAGATGAAGTGTTATTTGTGTTAAAGACGAAGATCCAGAGAGATAAAAGATTCAAGAGACGCTATTTATTAGGACAAAACACAACGTGCAAATTGTTCGGGGGTTAATCCCCTTGATCAAGCTACAAAACGACACTTAAAGAACAGTTAAAAACGGTGAAAAATGAGGTGCAGAACTTGCAAGCACTGGGCACGAAAGCAACATAGCTCAGCCAAAACAAAACAAGTGTCTAGTTCTATATCTCATTTTTCACCGTTTTTACTGTTTTTTAAGTGCCGTTTTGTGTCCACAGACGATTAATAATTGCACACGCAGCATGTTCACAAACGGTTAACAATTGCACATAGCATCGTGTTCACAGACGGTTATTAACTGTACATGCATCGTGTTCTCAGACGGTTAACAACTATACGTGCATCGTGTTCACAGACTGTTAAATATTGCACGTGCATCGTGTTCACAGACGGTTAACAATTGCACGTGCATCGTGTTCACAGACGGTTAACAGTTGCACGTGCATCGTGTTCTCAGACGACTTCGACGACCTTGTGCTTCCCTTGGCGCTGGGGAGGATGACGTCATGGCGGAAGGAACGGGCCCAGCGGCCCTTCTTCACCTTGCCCTGCCGGTGATGATGGCCAAGGCACACCCTGACCTGCTGGACCAGCTAAAGGGGCCCATTGAACGTGGTACGTACCCCTTGTTAGGTCGTTCGACTTGTTTAACCTACTGGACCATCTAAAGGGACCCATTGAACGGGGTACGTACCCCTTGTTAGGTCGTTCGACTTGTTTAACCTACAGGAACATCTAAAGGGACCCATTGAACGGGTACGTACCCTTCTTTTCGGTCGTTCGACTTGTTTAACCTACTGGACCAGCTAAAGGAGCCAACAGAATGGGGTAGGTACCCTTCCTTCGGTCACTCGGCTTGTTTAACCTACTGGGTCAGCTAAAGGGGCCCATAGAACGGGGTACGTACCCCTCATTAAGTCGCTCGACTTGTTTAACATACTGGACCAGCTAAAGGGGTACTAGAACGGGGTAGGCACCCCGCAGTTTGGTGGCTCGACTTGTTTGAAGGAGTAGGTACCCGTCATTTTGACCAAGGCATAACTACCCAGACCTGTATTGGCTCGCAGCGCGCACGCGCGCGCGGGCACACACACACACACACACACACACACACACACACACACACACACACACACACGACAGTGGTGGTGACTAGTGCCAAATGTATCTTGACATTAATATATGAACTGGTTCTTTCTAAGACAGTTGTCTGGCAGGAGATGTATGCTGAACACGAATCATTTATAATTAGCTTTCCGTGAGAGTATTCGGGAAGTAGGATTGTCAGCAAGGTGACGCACTATGACGTCCTGTATTCACGAATTCAGTACTTTCATGCTGACGTCATAACTAAAATGTATGGACGGGAAACGGTAAAGTTTAATTTTGCACGTGAAACTACATATAGTCATCAGGTGCGTCACTGTTTCCTTGGAAAATATCATACTGATAAACATCACACTGTTGTTTTCCAATTAGAGCAAATGATTCGGATGGGCGAAGGGAGGCGTGGGAGGGCGGGATAATGAAGTAAAAGAAATACGGGGTGGGAGATGGGGTGGGGGGTGGGGGGAGGGAGAGATAATGAACTGAAAGAGATACTACGTAAGCATCATCGAATAATCGATTTTGAACATTTCATAACGATGCTTTCACAAGTTTCACGACGTCTAAAATGTATTAAGTGCTTACAGCCAGCTTTCCCAAAACAACAACAACGACAACGGTAAACAAGCACAAAAACCGAAACAAGTATACCATATAACCCACACGCGAGAACAAACAGTAACAGTGGAGGGAGGGGGGGGGGAGCTGTATGCGACACGCGGAGAACAGTTTGTGTTCATTAGACGCCTACCGGCTCCTCTCTGTACTGTTCAATACTTAAACCAACACACGACGTCACTCACCGCCTGGTCGCTCTCTCAATAAGAGATCTAGAATGACAATTAATTCTTCTCGGCTTGCTTTCTTGCCTCCCTTAATCACCACCACTGCGATTCCAGTTCACGGTGAGCTGCTCGATCATTAGATGCCGGTCTAAGTGGCACCATACGTCAGCTGGCTAATGCCTGGTAAACAGCCTCATCGATGATTCCACTCGTTAGTTCGGCTTGTTGCCTTCTCGCCTACATCGGGGTTGGAGACGATGGTCGGTGATTTACGGCTGCTGGCCGATAGCGGGACATGCAGAACGTGACTATAAAACACTGCTCATTTGACAACTTACTGAAGCTGTGAGGATTTTGAAGTATTCAGTTGACATTTCTCTGTCTCTGTCTCCGTCTCTCTCTCTTTCTCTCTGTCTGTCTGTCTGTCTCTGTGTGTCTCTCTCTCTGTCTCTATATGTCTCTCTGTCACTGTGTCTGTCTGTCTGTCTCTGTCTGTCTGTCTGTCTCTCTGTCTTTCTCTGCCTGTCTGTCCTCTCTCTGTCTCTATATATATATCTCTGTCACAGTGTCTGTCTGTCTTCCTCTGTCTCTCTGTTTTTGTCTGTCTCTGTGTGTGTCTCTCTCTGTCTCTATATGTCTCTTTGTCACTGTGGCTGTCTGTCCGTCTCTGTGTCTGTCTCTGTGTAGTGTCTGCGTGTATGCGTGCGTAAGTGCGGGGCACGGGAGCGCATGTGTGTGTGTGTGTGTGTGTGTGTGTGTGTGTGTGTGTGTGTGTGTGTGTGTGTGTGTGTGTGTGTGTGTGTGAAATGAATAAAGATGACATCCCTCCTTATACAGTAATTGTGAATCATTTGAATCACCATTCCTGTTTCTAGAAAGGCTGGTAAGTGTAAATCTCTATGCAACTCACCATGCATACAGCAGCGCCGAAAACCGAACACGTTTCTCTGCCATGAGAATAATGAGTAGAGAAAATCACGCCTTTCTACCTATTTCACGCACGTATTAGAGTTTTTACTCTCTCAAATGGGAGCGCAGGAAGGGGTGTGGGGGTGGGTGGGGTGGGGGGTGGGTGGAGGGGCATGGGATCGGGATGCAGGCTAATTGATTTCACATTTCAGCTTCAGCGTGACAAACCACGACCTCAAACTGACCATGAACGCAAAGCCACGTGTGTATTAAAAAAATTAAATGAAATATAGATATATATAAAATAAATATATAAAAAAACGTCTCAGCCTTGTTCTGGGATTGTGCTATGGTATATAGATAACAGGAAAACTGACAGCACGCGTTCACTTAAATTAAGTACTTATTGGCAGCGTCTTGGGTTCCTGGCGATAGATAACAGGAGGCTTACCCGCACCTCTGTCTTATTCGTGTCCTCGACAATTAACGCGCTCGTTAGTGCTCGTGCGGGTTTAGCGCGAGCTCCTCATCTGCTGTGATTACCTGTTCTTGGCTTCCTCCGCCTCCGTAACTCGTCCCTATACAGAGAGCAGTTCTCCTCCTAAACAAGAAGCAGTAAGTCGGCTAGTGATCGGTGACTACAATTTAGCCTGACATGATATCTAATTTATCCCTAAGAGCGGGCAGATGTGTGTGCGTGCGGTATTAAAGTGACATTTGTCGTCCTGAGTCTGACTTGTCCCCGTAGGCCCCCGATCAATATGGATGAAGACTCTCTGAGCATTTCTCCCTACGCCGAGAGCAGCCTGTAGGAAAATGACAGCTCAGGGAAGTATTCATCTTCTTGTAGTCTATGATACTGGCCCCTTCGTCAAGCATTTACTCTTCTTCTTAGCGAGGAAGAAAAGTCTGTTAGGCCCGTCGGCTATTTGTGACAATGATAGAAATTGAGACTGTCCGCGAACTCAATTAGTCTTCAGCGCTATCATACAGTTTGCGATGATTTTGAAAAACGATTTTGTTATTAATTCTCCCGTAATGCATTTTCTTATCGTTGGGAAGGAAAAACCCGATATGTGACAAATGCCCGAGCATTAATTTGAGTTAGATGTTTTCTCCTGTCATAGGCTACATTGGGGTTTTTGTTTGCTTTTTGTTTGATTTGGTATGGTTTGGTTTGCTTTTCCCCTCTCCGCACAGATGACGGTCGATCGTACAATGCATTAATATTTACATTTGCTGCTGAGTAGCATAATACAGTATGACGATCTTGGCTCGGTGGTGGTGGCGGTGATACTGACGATGAGGAGGAGGAAGAGGAGAAGGAGGATTGTGCGTGCGCGCGCAGGTGTGTGTATGTGCGTTTGGGTGTTGTTTTGTTGGTGCAAATGGGTATATACCTTTAACTATGCTAGTTCATGTATGTCAGTGTTGTTGTTTGCTTATGTTCGTATGCTTACCGCTTTCGAGACACTTTCCTTGTTGTAAAAGTTGGTGAATAAGGAATCTGAATCTGAATCTGAAATTGTCAATGTTACTATCTTCATCCGCATTCCCATTTCTTATTACCAGCCACCTTATCATGATGTTATTGACTGTCGATATCGGTATTATTGTTACTCGAATTTACTGTATTCACTTATACTTTCCACAAGTGTCGTTGAATGTAAAACAAAATAATGGACTTAGATTCTGCCTCAGCTGAATCAATAGTTAGTTACTCTTGGATTTTAACACCTTTAACCAAAAAGGGTCACAACAGGACGAATCACACTTTCAAATTAATTTTACATCAATTCAGTGCACAAGTCACTATGTCACAATTTTGTCTAATTCACTGTTGCACCGTTAAAAACAACTATCTATCTATCTGTCAATGCACAATAAAACATGTTTTTGTACTACATGTATTCACATTTCGTAGACACCTCGGGGACCTGCTTAAATCGCTTATGACCGTGAGCATGGTGACCTCTTTTATTCCCCTGGTCCTCACGGGGAATTTTGTTAGCCCCGATATGGGGAACTAGCACACAAAACGGTACATTATTATTATCAGCAAAATAGCCGGTGATGTTTTGTTGTTGTTGATCGCTTTTATATAGCACTATTCTCCGCTCTCGAGCAGACTCACTGTTTCTCGCCTGGTGTCCCCTTTAACCTTTGATTCAGTGATTGCCCTTGGGATCTTATATACGACGTCCACAGCAAAGTGCTTCCTAAGTGGCTGTAGGCCACTGCACAGAATCCTTGAAGTCCCACTGCTTATTCCATCTCACAGGCAACGTAACTCTCAAATGAATGTTCCTGGTTTGCCAAAACCTCCCTTCTGTACAGCGTTTGGGAGGAACGGGCATTAGCAGTGCCAATTATAATTATGCCAAAGAAAGGCTTTTAAAAACAGTCTGAAACAAGAATGACTGCTAGCGTTCTGAAACAAGACCCAAACACATAAATGGTTCAAAATAGCGCTATTTATTAGGACAAAACACCGTTCCTTGCCGTTTAATTGTTGTTTAGGTGTCGTTTCGTGACTAGATAAAGGGGACTGCCCCGAAAATTCGCATGTTGTGTTTGTCCCAAGGAAAGGCTTAACATAACATTTTTCTTTAGGGTTTTCTGTGAATCGTCATTTCTTCCAACCGAGAAACTGGTGTGGGAAACAATTGGACTGGTGCGTTGCATTTGGTTCAACGACAGATGAATGTTCAACCACTCACAGTCGCAGATGCACTTGGTGTTGACTGGCTCTTTCACATATAACTCATATACTGAAGGAGTACTAGTGTAACAGGCTGAGAAGCAAGAAGCCGAAAGGCGTGCGCTTTACAAGATATTTGATATTCTTTTCAAGGGCCTTTTGTGGCGAAACAAGTTTGGCTCGCTCTTCCAGATCTCCCGGCGGTGTAGCTGTGACATCCACGCTCGTTCTCCTGAACCTGTCATAAGAGTTTTGATTAATACGCCTGGCCTCTTTGTCTTCTGGAGCAGGTGTGCCCGACTGAGTCCTCAAATTAAGTACCGAGTCTGGACTGCTAAATAGAGACCAGCGCGCCGTCTCTGTCATTTGTTTAAATAATTTCCTTTACATGCACGCATCTTTGCAATTCTCTGGTGAAAGATGAACTGAAATAAATCACAAGAGACCAGCGCACAATCTGAGCGGACAAAAAGCGGAGATAGCCGGTTTCTCCTCATGCGGAGAGATTAAAAATAATTATATGATAACAGTCGTCGTCATAATTATCATCGTCGTCATCACCGTCAGCATTATTGTCAGTAATAAAGGAAAATAATTTACATTGATGGATGCATTTGTCCCAGTCTTTCCAAATCACTTCAAATCGCCGCAGGGCTGACTCCTTTGAAGCCTGCTGAGAGTGGGCGCTGCTTGATGGCTTTATACATCACCGCTCCACTCGTGGTAGGGCGAGTCACCGAGCAGAAGTACGTTGTGTGTGTGTGTGTGTGTGTGTGTGTGTGTGTGTGCGTGCGTGCGTGCGTGCGTGCGTGCGTGCGTGCGTGCGTGCGTGCGTGCGTGTGTGTGTGTGTGTGTGTGATATTGTTTTAATTGTTGTGTGATATTGTTTTAATCATTTTAATTATATTACCTTGTGATAAACAAAAACAAGTAGGTTATCATAAGTTCATTACAATTGTATGATGCCGTCACAGTTTGTTATACATTTATAACTATGGTTCAGGTAAGACCCTTTTGTTGGTGGTGTTGCGTTTGTTGTTGAATTGTTCTTTTAACTTTATGTATTCATTATTTTACGAGCCCGCAATGACCACAACAAAATTGCCCCTTGTGCTATAAGTAAAGTTTTTTGAATTTGAATTTGAATATCCTCTCTCTCGGTTAGACTGCTCTAACTCTCTACTTTCAGTTGTCTGGGCGTAAAACACCAAGTTACTTACTTACCTATTCTACCTTCAGGATACCCTCAGTACTTTCGAGACAAAAAAGTTTAGACTGCAGTAGCACGGCTTGTATGTAAAACTAAATAAATGAATAAAAAAAAAAAAAAAAAACTCTAACCAGTTCCATTCTATTCGTCAAACGCTGTCTCATAAGCTGCCAGAAACACGTCGCATTCGTTTTAAAATTTCAACAATCTGCTTCAGTTCCATCTCAGGCACAATGTCTGTCTGATCGCTTTCAACCTTGCACTCCAACCAGACAAACACGAGCCTCATCCGACACCCGAATCTTTGTTACCCCTCGTGTTAACATATTATTATTATTAAATCCTACCGTTAACATTTGATTTGAAATGTTGAAATGGAGAAAGTTAAAGTGTTATCATTATTATTATTCATAATCAAAATATATAACATTTCTACATCGCCTAACACAACGGCATTAGCCTAAATCGCTTTAAGCCCCAACACAGAACACACATCACAATGAAACATCAAATATACATGTAGCAGAACGTTATAAGCACAAACAGAGAACGGGTGTCACAGCAGTAATGAATAGTCAGTACTTGCACAGCAGCTTCAAGACATTGAAACGTGTGTGTGCTTTTGTTTTTGTTTTTTGTTTTTGCAGCAGCAGCACTCATGTGTTTTGTCATGTGTGTGTGTGTTGGGCAGAATCCAAACACCACTAGACTTGAATTTTAACTTCATCCCAACCTTATACAGAAGTTAGATGAAGTCTGGATCTTTGTGGACCACAAAGAAGAGCTTTGTACTTAACTTGTCATCACTCATGTTTAGCTTGTTAAACGGCTTCTAGTCCCCATGTTCTAATCAGTGTGTTTGTCTGTTTACCTGTTTGGCATATGAGATGATAACTTTATTATGACATGATAATTGCTGATCGTTACGCCAACATTCTTTCATACACAAGCAGATCAGTAGCCTCCATTTAATTTTTCACCGCTTAACTGTTGTTTAAATGCTGTTCTGTCGCTTGACAAATGGGTTACCCCAAAAATTCGCATACTGTGTGGTCATATTAGATAAGCGTTCTCTTTAACCTTTCGTGAGTTGGATTCTATTTATATTGTCTATATTTATCTATTTATCTACATCCTCCTCTACATACATTATCCATCTATTTGCATCTGCCTCTTATATGTCCACCTATCCATATCTATCTATACTTCTACCTATATCTATCTATCTATCTATCTATCTATCTATCTATCTATCTATCTATCTATCTATCTATCTATCTATCTATCTACCGACATACCTAGCTGTGGTGTCATACTAAATAAGCATTCTCTTTAACCTTTCGTGTTTTTGGATTCTGTCTATAATTGTTGTCTATATTTACCTATTTATCTAATCCTCCTCTACCTAGATTCTCCACCTATTTGCATCCCCCCTTATCTGTCCATCTCTCCATCTATCTATCTAACTACCTTTGGTGTCCTACTAAATAAGCATTCTTTTTAACCGTTCGTGTGTTTGGATTATATCTATATTGTCTATATTTATCTACATCCACCTTTACCTAAATTATCCATCTATTTGCATATCTCCCGTATCTGTCTATCTATCCATATCTATCTATCCATCTACCTATATGTGTATATGCATCTACCTACCTACCTACCTACCTACCTACCTACCTACCTACCTACCTACCTACCTACCTAATAAATTAAATCGGAATCTTCGATGCCCAGATCTGTCAGCTTTTGGCTTGGCTGCTCCAACTGAAAGGCTCCAGCATGACTGGCAGTGTCTGCAATTAAACTTCGTCTTTTGATACCAACTTTTCAGTGTCATAATAACAAAAATAAAAACATGAAAAATAAAAAGCAGAAAAAACACAGCCTCATGTCAATAGGACCAGTGCTAAAGATAAGCGAGATCGTCTCACGCACTCTGCACGCACACAACTCAGCTCTTCCTTCTCCTCCTTCTTCTCCTCCTCCTCCTCCGCCTCCTCTAATTTAAGGAAACAGGCAATGGTGGAAGAGGAAGAGAAAATGGAGGGTAAGGTAGCACCGGAAAAACGGTGGAGGGTGGAGAGGGATAGAGGGGGCAAAGCGGAAGAGGGAGGGGTTGTTCCCCGAGAGGTCTGAGCTTTGGCGAGGGCGGTGCTGTACCCGCCACCCTCCTCCCGTCCTCCCTCTACTTTCCTGCTTTGCTGGGATCAGAGCCAGAAAGGGATGCGGCGGAAATATCCCTTAAGTAGAGTCCCTATTAAGGAGCCCAATTAATAGGGAAAATATCCTCGGGCTGTTTTAGCAATCATTGCATTGTCAGCGGTCGTTTATATAATTGACGCGAGTTGTCGTTTGCTTGCAGGGGGGATAATGACCCGGGCTGGAGAATTGGCGTTCATTTGGTGGAGAGCGGTTCCCTTTCAATGCCAGCCTCGTGCACGGGAGCTCAGCTCACATTGCCAACGTCGTTCACTGCCCAGAGATGCCCATTGATCGCGCGTGGATCAGACAAATGACTTCTCCGGAAGATGCCTCCTAGTACACTACTCGACAATTCCTGATTGCCTAGTAATGGCGGTCTGTCCTGGAGCTTGAAAAAAGAAAAAAGAAAAAAAAGGGTGGGGTGGGGATGGGGTGGTGTTGGGGGGGGGGGGGGAGGACTCGTTCCCAGGTTCATCCACTGTGAAAAGTAGCTTTGCAAACTTCCCCGGTATCTTTTAGCGCGTGCAGTGTGCAAAATTCGCAAGATTTGGGTTCAGATACGGGATAAATATAGATGACTAGTTTTTAACGCTTAGTTCGCTCCGCGTAAGTCATATCAGAGTGAATAAAATTATATGTTTGACAGGGCTATTTTGTGAGCGTCTGAAAAGATGGTCATGTGAGTGCTGTCACCGGTTTTAAGGTTTGGGGGGTAACTTGAGGATAGGGATGAGTTGGACTGAACAACAGCTGGAACGTCTGAAGAAGAAAAAAAATGTTTCGTGAATTATGTGCAAGACTGTACTCTCTTTCTCTCTCTCTGTCTCTCTCTGTCTCTCTGTCTCTCTGTCTCTGTCTCTGTCTGTCTCTCTCTGTCTCTGTCTGTCTGTCTGTCTGTCTGTCTGTCAGTCTGTCTGTCTGTCTGTCTGTCTCTCTGTCTCTCTGTCCCTCTGTCTCTCTGTCTCTGTCTCTGTCTCTGTCTCTGTCTCTGTCTCTCTGTCTCTGTCTCTGTCTCTCTCTCTGTCTCTGTCTCTGTCTCTCTCTCTCTCTCTCTCTCTCTCTCTCTCTCTCTCTCTCTCTCTCTCTCTCTCTCTCTCTCTCTCTCTCTCTCTGTATTTCAGTAACAATAAATGTGCGTTTGTTTGTAATTTGTACGACGGCAGCAAGCGAATTATAAAAACCATGATACA
>OY757542.1:4211483-4213983 GCA_963584105.1 Alviniconcha strummeri
GAGAGAGACGCAAGACAGCGATGACGACACAATGAGGATCCGGCTGGAGACGAGTCTACCCGCTCAAACGCTGGCGCCACACTCCCCACCTCGTGGCGGGGGCTTAATTCCCGTCCTCCGCCCCGCCCCTCCCGGCCCCTGTCCTTAAAGGCGTGTACACCCACCCCACCCACCCCAGAACTCAGGAGGGGTGTGAAAGTCGAGGTGGCCGTCCTGGGCTCCCGTCCCTAATAAGCCTACGGTTTCTGTGGACGTAAAGCAACACTCAACCGACAACCAACCAACCAACCCTCACCCACCCTCACCCACCCTCATCGACCTTCGTCCACCCTGGGCTCCCGTCCCTAATAAGCCTACGGTTTCTGTGGACGTAAAGCAACACTCAACCGACCAACCAACCAACCCTCATCCACCCTCACCCACCTTCGTCCACCCTGGGCTCCCGTCCCTAATAATCCTACTGTTTCTGTGGACGTAAAGCAACATTCAACCAACCAACCAACCAACCAACCAACCAACCAACCAACCAACCAACCAACCAACCAACCAACCAACCCTCATCCACCCTCACCCACCCTCATCCACCTTCATCCAGCCTCGTCCGCCTTCATGCAGCCTCATCCACCCTCACCCACCCTCGTCCACCCTCATGCAACCTCATCCACCCTCGTCCACTCTCATCCACCCTCGTCCACTCTCATCCACCCGGGCAAGCTTGTTCAATGTCTTCAAATTACCCAGCGATCGCTGTGTATTAGCTGATTTCATTTTCGAAACGAAAGGCAAGTAAATAAGTAAGTCAACATGTTGCTTAACGTCCACAGAAACCATAAGGCTTATTAGGGACGGGGAGAAGGGTGGGGGGAGGGGAAGGGGTATGGAGGTGGGGGAAGAGGGAGAGTATATGGAGTGGAAGGTGGCTACGAGATACAATTAATCGCCGCCATGACCATCCCCGTTTGCTTTCTGTTGCCTTGAGGGTCTGGCTGAAAGTTAAATGATTTCTTCCGACTGGACGCGAGCCGGTTTGGCCTAGCGGTAAGGCGTTAGGCTGGAAAGCAGAAGGGCCTCGGCTTCAACCCGCTACGGCTCTCCTTTCTCGTCAAAAAAGGTTGTGGTTTGTGGACACTGTCTTGTGACTTTTGTCCCTCACAATTAATGCAACATTAAAATGGCTTTCATCGCTTCCCATCTTAATGCAGGAGTCATTCTGGCAGTGAGAGTGTAGCGATAGGTACATATAATCTCCCTCTTCCCCCACCTCCACACCCCCTTCCCCTTCTCCTCGTCCCTAATAAGCCTTATGGTTTCTGTGGACGTTAAGCAACATGTTTACTTACATACTTACCGACTGGAACGAGAATTGTGTCTCTCAGCCCCGAGTCGGTGCTGCGGGAATTGAAGCATAGTCTCTCTATGCGATGGAAAGGTAAGCCTAACTGAGCAAGTCCAAGTTTACGCATGTTAAACCCAAACATTACCCATTATCAAGGTGACCACATCGTTAACTCTTGGGGGTCCAACGACGCCAGTTAAGACGTTGCTGACAGCCAGGACATCCGTCATTACCTACTTGACCGTGACAAAAACCGATTCCTCGGCAGGAGACAGACACTTTCGATTGGGATGGGTTCAGTAATAAACTGAAATTATGGGCGAGGCAAGTGCGAGCTTCGAGTCACTCTACATTTTTCTCTCCCTGTAATAAGCGTCGCACTACCGCAGCAAACGACAGGCGTGTCCCCGGAAGCATCGTTTGTTTAAAGATACCTGCACTGTTTTGCGAATTGCACACGCCAACTCCTCTCTATTCACAAAACAATGAATCCCGCGGGCGCTTTAAATCCCCACCTTCAAGCTGAGCTGCCTCTTGCCACGTAAAAGACTATCATTTTGGAAGGCAGGGGCAGACAAATAGGGCAACGAAAGGAGAAGACTGGACGGGGTGTGTGGCTAAGGTTTGAGAGCGAGCGGCTGTACCCCTCCCCCTCCCCAATCCCCCGCAACCCTCTTCCCCACCCGTCGTCATGTCAACAGTAACCTCCGACAAGATAATCACCACATAGCTTAGCTTAGCTTAGCTACAACCGTCCCTTCCGCTGGCGTGCCACAGGCGGGATACCGGCATAAACCCATGTAGTCAAACCAGAGAAAGTTTCATGGCGCGACCTCAGGCACGCTGCCTCAAATTAATCGACTGTAAGTGATTCGCGCAATTTAACACTTACGGTTCCAGGCGAGATCAAGAGGAGGGAGGTGGAGCTGGAGCTGGACCCTCAAGTTAGCCCAGAAGAGATCATGAGCAGGGAGGTGGAGCTGGGCTGCGAAAGTTGGATTTCTTTCACTTCGGGTTGTTCCTCAACAGCAGTGCAACGGACATTGTCTTTGTGACTCTGCCCAGCACTGCAGTTGAAATAGCAATTTCGCAGTGCACAAGTCGCTACTCAATGGCGAGGGGACACCGCCTTAACACTTCCATTGTTTTGGCGGCGGTCCACGG
>OY757542.1:4218983-4229216 GCA_963584105.1 Alviniconcha strummeri
AGCAATCAAATTAAGCCAGCGCGCAAGGCAAGAAGCACGCGTCCGTCTGCGTTCCGAGAAAGTCAAGCATCGCCTGATAGGCGCAATGTGCTGCCTCTTCAAAGTTAATAGCATTCGCATTAATGCTGCAAATAGATGCCAGCTAATCAAAGGAGAATAATGGCCGATCACAAGGAATCGCCTTTGAGACGCGCTCGCAGTTTGGCGGCTAATGATGCCAATAGCCTCAGACGCGCTCCACACTTCGCTCCCTGTCTCCTCGCGATCTCGCGGCATCCCTCGGGAGCGGGGAGCTTTATGGAGCGACTAAAAGCTGTAAATGGAAAATAAATTGGCTGCCTCGGATCAGCTATCAGGGTGCAATTAGACCGGGCCGGGCCGCAACTCGGTCTCCCCCTCCCATCTTCTGGGACTTCGGGTGCGGAGAGGCGAGGCAAGGGAGGTCATCGATGGTGGCAAGCAAGACGGGCGTGATTAAGGTGGCGTGAAATTCGCTGTCGAAGAGAGCGCTGGCAGTATCTATGGGGAGAACAACTCGTTGGCGAATTCGATTACACTTAAATGACGTTTTCATCAGAGTAATAGTGTTTATTTGCACGGGCGAGTGCGTTTAGGGCCCTCTGCGGGCACCTCTCGGACGGAGCTAAAGAGTTAAAAGTGCCGTGATTAGGTGCCGCGCCTGGTCCCCTTTCCCGCCATTAGACGGTGTCAGTCTCCATCACACCCATGCTAACAACGTTAGGCAGCTAGCTGCTATAGCTCCTTCCCTTCGCCAACCTGCTACACCCGCCAATCGGCTGGCTCCTGATCGTTGCACCGATTGATCGTGGTTGCTGTGTGGCTACTTTAACCTTTGATCGGTGTGGGTTTTTTCCCCTTTGTATCTTTCTGTTTCGCTGGTCTGTATGTATGCTATGTGTGTGCTCCTTCCCCGTGGTAAGAAACTGGTTCAAAGACGTGGCATGAGGCAGCTGTGAGATATGACCGCCTTAATGACAGTCAGTCCAGAAAGTAGTGGGCGGTTTTTATGACCAGCCTTGTGTGGGTGAGGTTAAACATTTATGACCAACCTTGTGTGGGTGAGGTTAAACTTTTATGACCAACCTTGTGTGGGTGAGGTTAAATTTTTATGACCAACCTTGTGTGTGTGAGGTTAAACCTTTATGACCAGCCTTGTGTGGGCGTGTCGAAACTTTAATGACCAGCCTTGTGTGGGTGAGGTTAAACTTTTATGACCAGTCTTGTGTGGGTGAGGTTAAACCTTTATGACCAGCCTTGTGTGGGCGTGTCTAAACTTTAATGACCAGCCTTGTGTGGGTGAGATTAAACTTTTATGACCAACCTTGTGTGGATGAAGTTAAGCTTTTATGACCAGCCTTGTGTGGGTGAGGTTAAACTTTAATGACCAGCCTTGTGTGGGTGAGGTTAAACTTTTATGACCAACCTTGTGTGGGTGAGGTTAGACTTTTATGACCAACCTTGTATGTGTGAGTCTAAACTTGAATGACCAGCCTTGTGTGGGTGAGGTTAAACCTTTATGACCAGCCTTGTGTGGGTGAGGTTAGACTTTAATGACCAACCTTGTGTGGGTGAGGTTAAACCTTTATGACCAACCTTGTATGCGTGAGTCTAAACTTGAATGACCAGCCTTGTGTGGGTGAGGTTACACTTTTGTGACCAGCCTTCTGTAGGCGAGTCTAAACTTTAATGACCAACCACGTATGTGTTTGTGTGCCCGTGTACGAGTTTTGAAATTGACCTGTAAAATCTGCATGTAGTTTAATATTAAACCTCGACTGCGTGTTGCGACTTCAGTATGTGCTTAATATTATACCTTGTCTGTGTGTGGCGAATTCAGTCTGTGCTTAATATTAAACCTTGTCTGCGTGTGGCGAATTCAATATGTGTTTAATAATAAACATTGTCTGTTTGTGGCCACTTACTTGGCGGGATCCCCCACCCCACCCCCCCACCCCCATTGTTTTTCATGATTTATGTCTTAAATCTATTATCGACGTAGGGACGTGTTTGATTTTCAGCCTTGTTTGTTAGTAGATGAACGGTTTGATTTTCAGCCTTGTTTGTTAGTAGATGAACGGTTTGATTTTCAGCCTTGTTTGTTAGTAGATGAACGATTTGATATTCAGCCTTGTTTGTTAGTAGATGAACGGTTTGATTTTCAGCCTTGTTTGTTAGTAGATGAACGGTTTGATTTTCAGCCTTGTTTGTTAGTAGATGAACGGTTTGATTTTCAGCCTTGTATGTGTAGTGGACGATTTTGAGGTTCCCAACGCTGTCTTGTCTGCATGTAGACGAGTTTGGTGATCCCAACACTGTCACTTCAGCATGTGGACGAGTTTTAATGTAATGTTATGTTCCCCGTACTGTCTACTCTAGGCGCAGACCAGCTTTATGTCCCCAACACTGGCTTGTCTCTATGCGAACGAGTTTAATGATCCCAGCACTGTCTCGTCAGCTTGTGGATGAGTTTTAATGTGATGTTCCCCACACTGTCTACTCTGCGTACGGACCAGTTTGATGTTGCCAATACTGTCGTGTGTGCATGTGGACAAATTTGATTTTCCCAACACTGTGGTCTCAGCATGTGGAAGTTTGATGTTACCAATACTGTCGGGTCTGCATATGAACGAATTTGATATTCCCAGCACTCTCTTGTCAGCATGTGGAAGAGTTTGATGTTCCCAACAAAGTCTTGTCTCTATATGGACGAGTTTGAGGTTCCCAACACTGTCTTGTCTGTATGGACAAGTTTGATGTTCCCAACACTCTCTTGTCAGCATGTGGAAGAGTTTGATGTTCCCAACAAAGTCTTGTCTCTATATGGACGAGTTTGATGTTCCCAAAACTGTCTTGTCTGTATATGGAAGAGTTTAATATTCCCAACACTCTCTTGTCAGCATGTGGAAGAGTTTGATGTTCCCAAAAAAGTATTGTCTGCATGTGGACCAGTTTGATGTTACTGACACTATCTTGACAGCAAGTGGACGGCTTTAATAACCTCCCCTGCCTGCGTGCAAACGAGCTCAGTGTTCAAGCTTGTTTGCGTGTGGACGGGTTTAGTTCTTCAGCTTTGTCTGTGTGTGGTCCAGTTTAGTTTTCGTATTGTCTGCGTGTAGTCTGACGACTTTAATGGCCAGCCTTGTCCTGCTTGCGTGTACAGGGCCATAAGACCAGCCTCTGGACCTGAAATACAAGACGGTGGATCTTTCCAACGGTAATGCAGGTGCTCGGACACTCTCTGGCGATTGTGCACGCTTCGCTTAGTGAGACGGTTGAGTGTTGCTTTACGTCCACAGAAACCGTAGGCTTATTAGGGACGGGAACCCAGGACGGCCACCTCGACTTTCACACAGCTCCTATATATCGCTGTAAACCTACCTCACCGCACACATCCACGGTGGTGACAGTGTTGCGTTAGGTATCTGCTGGCTCCCTCTGTCGCTCTCACGAGCCTACTGCAATCTGCGATTGACTGGGTGACAATGTCCGGTTGAGTGGACGTTAAAGTCCGATTACTGAAGGCGCTGATACAGGAGCAGGATCGGCCGTGTGTTTGAGGAGGACCGTTGGAACCTCATACCGTCTGTCCTGTCCGTCTTAAACACCGTACTAGCGGCCACATGCTACAGGCCCGACTGACAGGGTGAAGCGAGGGGACTGTCGATGTGTTCAGCATGGCCGCTACTCCAGTTGCCATCCCTTGTGGCCTCCGGCCTCTCTCTGTGTGTCTCTCTCTGTCTCTGTCTCTCTATCTCTGTCTGTCTTTCTCTGTCTGTCTCTATCTGTCTCTCTGCCTCTCTGTCTGTCTATCTGTCTGTCTGTCTCTGTCTCTCTCTGTCTGTCTGTCTCTCTGTCTGTCTCTGTCTGACTGTCTCTCTCTGTCTCTGTCTGTCTGTCTGTCTCTCTCTCTTCGATCCAAACGGTGGGCTGTCATTGGCTGGAGGAGGCAGTTCATCCGTTTGGAATTTAGCAAACTGTATTTGGAACAGATAGATTGAAACCGATGTTCTGAGTCGAAAAGACTCAGACCGTGCGGCCATGTTGACACACGATTCGTTTGAGATCAGTTTGGACGGTGCTCCTAAACCATTCGGCCGGAACGACTCGCGTATCAACACCTCAACTTTCTAAATCCTCGAGTTTGAGTTAATCAAGTCGCGTATCAGCACCTCAACTTTCCAAATCCTCGAGTTTGAGTTAATCAAGTCGCGTATCAGCACCTCAACTTTCCAAATCCTCGAGTTTGAGTTAATCGAGTCGCGTATCAACACCTCAACTTTCCAAATCCTCGAGTTTGAGTTAATCAAGTCGCGTATCAACACCTCAACTTTCTAAATCCTCGAGTTTCAGTTAATCAAGTGTAAAAAATAAAAACAAGACAGAGAACACTAATTAAGAAGGTTTACTGAAGAAATACCCTGACAATGAACTCTTGTACGCGAAGTGCTCATTTTAATGCAGGCAGTTGTAGTCCTAACTGTACTGCTGGTATAATTTTGTAGTGTTAGGATCTCTCGCTGTCTCTCTGTCTCTGTCTCTGTCTGTCTGTCTGCCTGCCTGCCTGCCTGCCTGCCTGCCTGCCTGCCTGCCTGTCTGTCTGTCTGTCTGTCTGTCTGTCTGTCTGTCTGTCTGTCTGTCTGTCCCCCTCTCTCTCTTCGCCCCCACCCCCATCTTTCAATAATATACAGCAGCCAATTCATCTTAAGTGACAATTTGGCGTTAGACTAGTCAATTTACATCCAAATGAAGTCGCACTGAAATGATCTGTATGGCATCTTACTTAAAGGTTTTACCTTCCTGTGACAATATCATGGCACCTTTTCCATTCACCTCATTCCGCCACAGTGTACCAGGAATGTAGACATTATAAAGTCTACATAATCTGCAGATTCCAGAGTTATCAAGAGTTTACGCTAGTAAGCCTGGAGTATGTCGGAATACTGTGTGTGTGTGTGTGTGTGTGTGTGTGTGTGTGTGTGTGTGTGTGTGTGTGTGTGTGTGTGTGTGTGTGTGTGTGTGTGTGTGTGTGTGTGTGTGTGTGTGTGTGTGTGTGTGTGTGTGTGTGTGTGTGTGTGTGTGTGAGAGAGAGCTAACATTGCATGAATGAGATTGTTACATTGTTAAATTGTATTTTTATTTATTTATAACTTTTTTACATGGCTAATTGTAATGTTTTGTCTAGTTGTTAATGCACTGTATGACTGGACAGTCACCAAGAGAAATTCCTGTGTACATTTTAATGTGAATGGCGAATAAATATCCATGTATCCATGTACTGCTTCGTGTGCTTCACGTGCTGCCAGATTTATTTCTACCAGTTTCATTCTTGGTTTCAGGTTCATTCAACAGTATTCCTTCCGTTTTCTTCAGACGATCAACTATTCACCTATCTTGCGGCATATGAAGGGTTAATGAACATTAAAGTAACGAAATGTAAAGAACATTAAAATAAACAAAACGTTTTTTTTTTAACCTCGCCTTGGCACCGATTTCTGGACCCTGATTTGAAGAGTTTCTACTAGCAGGCTTTCCTCCCCTCCAGTTGATTATTAACCCCTTCACTGCCCCAGCCTGTAAAATTTCCGGGCTTAAAAGTGTACATATGCACCTGCAAACAGTATATTTTGCGGTCCTATAACGAATCTATTTTCAGTAATGTGCGTTTTGGTGAAAATTCTTTCACGTGCTAATGTGAAAAACACAAAAAGGCTTAAGGGCTTAAAATTTCCTGCTTTTATTGGTTGTTTATTTTCAAGTGACATAATGGCAGTGGAAGGGTTAAAAGCCAGTGCTGGGGGGTCTGCCTGGGCACCATAGCATCTTTGTTTGGGCTGTAGAACTTACATTTCTACTTTTATTGGTTGTTTATTTTCGAGTAACGATGGCAGTGGAAGGGTTAAATCCCAGTGCTGGGGTGTCTGCCTGCACAGCATAGTGTCTTCTTTGGGGCTGTAGAACTTACATTTCTATAGGACGATGGTTCGTTTTGCTGGTTGCTTTTGTTTCTGAAGTGTTGCTACACTTGTCGTTTTGAGGTGTGGTTTGTCTGGATTAAATGCTTTCACAATTGCTTGTTTTGCTGCTGTTTGCTTATTACCGTTGTTTAGTGTGTGCATGTGCGCATATGCGTGCGTATGCGCGGTTGTGTGTGTCTGTCTCTCTCTATTTCTGTCTCTGTCACTCTGTCACTCTCTCTGTCTCTGTTTCTGTCTGTCTGTCTGTCTGTCTGTCTGTCTGTCTGTCTGTCTCTCTGTCTGTCTGTCTGTCTGTCTGTCTGTCTGTCTGTCTGTCTCTGTCTTCCTCACTGTCTCTCTGTCTCTCTCAGTATCTCTCTGTCTCAGTCTCTGTCTCTCTGTCTCTGTCTGTTTCTCTGTCTCTCTGTCTCTCTGTCTCTGTGTATCTCTCTGTCGCTCTCTGTCGCTCTCTCTCTCTCTCTCTCTCTCTCTCTCTCTCTCTCTCTCTCTCTCTCTCTCTCTCTCTCTCTCTCTCTCTCTCTCTCTCTCTTTCGCTTTCTGGTTCCTTTTACACAGGCGCAGCTTTGCGGTACTTCCAGCAGAAGCTTCTGGATCGTCAGTCGTGTACTAACGGAACTTTTTTCTTTGTTTTTAATGCTTCACCTTTCTTTGCGCTATGACATTTAGCCTGATTATAAAAATGACCAGTTCATCAATGGAGCATATGCTTGAAGCAAAGCACGAAGACAAAGAGAGGCGGCCAAAATTAGCATTGTATATTTGTTGCATTCCATAGCCCCAGTGACATTTCAGGCTTCAAAGTTCATGAATCATCAGATGGAAATAATACAGCGGGCGCTCCGTATCGTCTGACCGGTGGCAAAAGTCGTCACGAAAGGCTGTCCTAGCCACAAGGTTTGTTTTACACACCAATTACAGAGCGCCAATGAAGCCAAGAAATCGCGTCTTGAATCCAGCCTCCGGCACCCAGGCTGGCAGACAAGGATGGGAGTGATCTTTCTGTTGTCCTGCCATGTAATTGAAACCATTTGCATTGCAGCAGTGTAGCACTCGTGCGCTGGCACACAAACACGTACAAATTCGAGTTCCAGCGCACGTAATACCCACATACACGCAAACACGCACGCACGCACATACATACACCCACCCACGCATGCACGCATGAAAAGACACGTACGCGCGCGTGCATGCGAGCGTGTGTGTGTGTGTGTGTGTGTGTGTGTGTGTGTGCGCGCGCGCGCGTGCGTGCGTGCGTGCGTGCGTGCGTGAGTGAGTTAGTGCGTGCGTGCGTGCGTGCGTGCGTGCGTGCGTGCGTGCGTGCGTGCGTGCGTGCGTGCGTGCGTGCGTGCGTGCGTGCGTGTGTGTGTGTGTGTGTGTGTGTGTGTGTGTGTGTGTGTGTGTGTGTGTGTGTGTGTGTGTGTGTGTGTGAAGATGATAACCACGAATAATGTAAATCTTGCCTAGAGCAAGGACGGAAAAACAACAAGGTATTTGCCGAACGAAAAGAAGAAGAAAAAGGAATTATCAATGTGGATTGGTGAGCGACTGAAATGCTTTCCTTTTGAATATTTTTTAATTCCATAGGGCCTCTGAGCTGATGAGGTAAACTATTCCACGCTAAAGAGCCTGAAAAATGATAAACTCGTTTTCAAGGTATTAACCCTTTCGCTTCCGTGCTTGCCGCACCGTCACTCGATAAACGACCAATAGAAGTAAGTGCCAAATTTGAAATCATTAAGTCTTTCCCCCCCCCCTCTTCAAATCAGCACGTAAAAGGACTTCCACAAAAATGCACAGTACTGATAGCAAGTTTGTTACAGGACCATCAAATATGCTGTTTGCAGGCGTGTATGTGTGCACTTTTCAGCCCGGGAAATTTACGAACTGGGGCATTTAAGGGGTTAATCCTTGTTCTGGATAAAAGTTGTTTATTTCCATGAACGTGAAGAGGTTCAAAAGAAATAAAGCGATCTTTCAGGTACTGTGAGGCTTTGCCGTGAACAGCCTGTTGCATTATGAAACATTTGTTGAATATTGGTTGTTTGTCTACAGGGAGTAGTTCGAGAGTACAGCATTTTTCTTTGTGGTCAACATTAGGAATTGACATACAGAATGTTACGGCAATTTTGTGGAGAGAGTACATTTGCTGCGTGTGTATATACAGGCACATCCTTCCCATTCGTTTGAAACAATTTATGTGTGAGATAATGTGCGCAAACAAAAAAGACTGATCTTGCTTTATAGCTGACAATTTAGCTGTTTTGAAAGTAACGGTTATGTCAACGTCGTTAATATGCGTTTGCCACTTTAACAGTTTGTCGAGAGAGAGAGAGAGAGAGAGAGAGAGAGAGAGAGAGAGAGAGAGAGAGAGAGCTACATCGATCAGGAACTTGTGGTGTCCACAACATGCCGTCACGCCTTCACAGAGATTCAGATGACGAATGACAGAGAATGAAGCTTGACCGAAAACCTTTTTCTCTTTCGTTTTTTGTTTTCACAAAACAGATTTTGGATCTTCTCCCAACCTAGACTTCAGTGGCAACTGTAATGATGGTAAATTTAAACTATATTTAAATATTTTACACTAACAATTGGGGTGGGGGGGGGGGGGTCTAATCTGCAGGCGGGGGAAAGGGGAAGGAGGAGGAGGAGGTGGAGGAGGAGGAGGAGGAGGGGTGCTGCTGTGTAAGACAGTTGTATACAGGCTGCATAAGGAGGGCTGGCAAGTCTGTTCATCCCAGGCCCCCTCACGGGTGACTGTGTTTTAATTTTCCACAACACAGCCTGCTAATGGCACGTGCATCCCGTGAGGCGGTTTTGTGGGTCGGCCGGCGCCGGCTGGCTTGTCATGCACCGCTGTCTCCTCCAACCCTCAGCAGTTGTGGCCATGCACGGTGATGCGGCAAGTGTGTAGCTGGGGAATTAGTACTGCTCCTTTAATGACAATGCCGACTTTGAAACGACACTGACCGCCAGCGTCCACATCAAAACACGCACCAGGCTACAGCTGCGTACTTTCCAGTTGGTTTAAACAAAAACTGATTCGAGACAAGCTACTTTCCAGTTGAACAAGACAGAATGATGTGCCAACAGAATGATGTGCCAATTTTACGAGCCGGTTTGGCCTAGCGGTAAGGCATTAGGCTGGTAAGCAGAAGGGCCTCGATCGGTTCTATTCCTCTTCGGCTCTCCCCTCTCTTCAAAAGTTGTGGTCTGTGGACACTGTCTTGTGACTGTGTCCCTTACAGTTAATGAAATGTTAAAATGGCTTTCATTGCTGCCCATGGTAATGCAGGAGTCATTCTGGTGGTTACAGTATAGCGGTAGGTATATAATCTCCCTTCCTCCCTCCCTTTTCCCAGTTAGCCTGTTTGGCCTAGCGGTAAGGCGTTAGGTTGGTAAGCGGAAGGACCTCGGTTCGATATCGCTTCGGCTCTCCTCTCTCTTCAGAAAGGTTGTGGTTTGTGGACACTGTCTTGTGACATTGTCCATCACTTCCTGCTGAAACATTAAAATGGCTCTCATCGCTGCCCATCTTAATGCAGGAATCATTCTGGTGGTGACAGTGTAGCGTTAGGTATATAATCTCCCTCTTCCCCAACCTCCATACCCCCTTCCCCCCTTCTCCCGGTCCCTAATAAGCCTCATGGTTTTTGTGGACCTTAAGCACCATGTTTATTTACTTACTTCCCTCTTCCCGCCCGTTCCTAATAGGCCTTCTCGCCTCCGTGGAAGTGAACCAACAAACGTCAATCAATCACTCTTCCTCTAACTCCATTCGCCCGTCCCCAATAAGCCTTATGGTATCTGTGGACGTAAAGCGTCACGATTGAAGCGTGCCAATCTTCGTTCTCTTGTGCAATTTCTAACCAACAATCGCCAAGAGTTTGTTTTACATGAAACTTTGTGGCTAATTTGCATGATCCAGAAACGTACGGTATATACTGTGCGTTGTACGTGCCAGTCATTTATTGAAGGTGACATACTCGTACAGGTGTCGTGAAGCTTGCTAGAAGTGCGTAGCATAAGAACATGTAAACGACGTAAACATGTGTAAACGTAAACACACACACACACACACACACACACACACACACACACACACACACACACACACACACACACACACACACACACACACACACACACACACACGCGCGCACGCACGCACGCACGCACGCACGCACGCACGCACGCACGTACACACGGCGTGCACCCTCCAGAAATGAAGATAAAG
>OY757542.1:4229416-4266531 GCA_963584105.1 Alviniconcha strummeri
GCAGCCCCTCCAGGAGAATGCAGTGGCCCCCACAAATTCCAGTGCGACAACGGGAAATGCGAGGTTATCGACTACCGCTGTGACGATTACGACGACTGTGGGGACGCTTCCGACGAAAAGAACTGCCGTAAGTTGGTGGAGACTATGCCAGAGGTGGTGGTGGTGGTGGTGGTGGTGGTGGTGGTGGTGGTGGTGTAAACAAAGGCTAAGAATGAAGCGACGATAAAAGACGAATGCAGTGAAGACAAAGGTGAGTGAAAGTGAAGAGAGACAAATACAGTAACGATGAAGGTGAATACCTGTGATAATTAAGGCGCTTTTTTTTCTTTCTTTTTTCTCTCTGTTGTTCAGTCGGGTACGAGTGCTTCCCGGACGACTGGTAGTGCAAAAGCGGGATATGTATTGACAAGAATTATGTGTGTGACGGCGATGAGGACTGTGACGACGGAAGTGACGAGCTACCCGAGAACTGCCCCGACACCTAGCAGCCTCAGTGAGCTGTGCCACTCTTTCCTGATTTTGAGTCTGAAGGCCGCGCTCTTCATATCGGAATAGATCCGTTTTCACCACTGACAGTTTCATATGCATATTTCTGTAGTGAGTGAGTGAGTGTGTGTGTGTGTGTGTGTGTGTGCGTGCGTGCGTGCGTGCGTGCGCGTGCGTGCGTGCGTGTGTGTGTGTGTGTGTGTGTGTGTGTGTGTGTGTGTGTGTGTGATGATAATGATGATGATGATGATGATGATGATGATGATGATAAAGCACGACAGAGAAATCAGTCGCATTATGAGTTAACGGAAAATTTAACTGAAATGACTGATTCACACAGACCAAAAGAAACAGCACATTGTGGCATAATTATCTGGCCTTTTTGAGCGAACAGACATACAGACAGACAGACAGACAGCTACTGTAAGGCTGAAAAGGATTAATGTGATGATGATGATTAAAAGGAAAACCGTGAGGATGGTGTGCGGGTGTGACTTTTGACCCTGACAGCCCATAGCTAGTTGTATAGTAATCTCTCCCTCTCTCTCTGTTTCTGTCTGTCTGTCTGTCTATCTGTCTGTCCCCCTCTCTCTCGTTCTCTGCCTCCTCCTCCTCCTCTCTCTCCTGATGTTTCTTAAATGGATTTTGAATGTGCATATTAACGTAATAATAATATACTCTTTTATACGCTGTTTGTCCGAATTGGAAATTAGCCTACAGAACACTGAAAAGCAAAGAACCTAAACAGTCAAAACAAACTCTCTCGCGCGCGCACCAACAGAGAGAGAGAGAGAGAGAGAGAGAGAGAGAGAGAGAGAGAGAGAGAGAGAGAGAGAGAGAGAGAGAGAGAGTGTGTGTGTGTGAAGGACAATTCATTTGGTCAGTTCCATTATGGGATTCATCGAGGCGGTGTCCGAGCAGAAGCATTCGCAGAGGATCACGGGAATGGCCAGTGACGTCATCCATACTCCCGTCATGAACACGTAGGCACCCCAGCCATATCTGAACCACTTAAATCTTCGACGGTGATGTCATCGAAATGAATGTTGAATAGGAGCCCTGTCATACTCCACGTTTAACTGTCAGAAAAAAAGAAAGAAAAGAAGACGATTTTCCCTCTTGATACCCACCGTTCACACCTCTGACCAGAAGGAGCCTCAAATATTTCTGCGTCCGCAGTATCCCACTAAGGGAGGCAGGAGTTGAGACACGTGTAAGACAAGCATATCGATATGTTTGATTCTTGAGACGCTCTTCCGACGGCAGTTATCTCCCATCCCATGGTTCTTTTCTTTCAGTTTCGCGTGTCTCGTGTTTTTCAATGTGAATATGTGAGCGAGTGAGTGAGTGCGTGTTTTAGAGAGTGAGTGAATGTTTGAGAGAGTGAGTGAGAGTGTGAGTATGCCGCAGTGTACGAGCGTTCCCATCGCTAGGTGGTTGGGTTTTTCTCCCTGCTGCCGGTCTTCTTTGATTTTCTTCGTTCTGGGTGTAAAATCAATATTGGAGCACTGATGTGGGTACTATTCGATCGGAGACATTCCCAGGACTAGAAAGGTATATTTCTCGGAGCGTTTTGCTTTCGAGTGATTTGGTTTTTTTGTACGGATTTATGATGGCAACCAACAACACAGACCAAGGAAGAGGTACGCCTCCTGTGTTTATACCGTGTGGAAACTTGCTAGACAACACTGAGAACGGAATTCAGTACACAGTCCGTGAACCAGGTGCTGCAGCTGAAAAGACCCGTGGCTACAACTTGGTGATTGGTGCACAGAAAATTAGAGGGCAGTGGCGCACATACCCAATCATCTAGTAGTCTACGTGTCCATGGATGCACTCTTTCCCCAAAACTACCTGTTCATTTGGATGCTTTCATCCCGGCTAACCACGAAGACCTACTTTTCGATTCAACTATTCGTCTGCATGCCTATACATGCAACTGTTCATCAACTGTTCATTTTGATACTTTCATTCCGACCAACCGGTACGGTCTTCCGGTCGACTTCGCTACGGCTCTACAGATCTGCCCGTCCGTCCATCCAGATATACCTATTCAGTTTAATCTTCCCTTCCGGCAAAACATGCACAGTTACCTGTCAACTCATCTACTGGCCTACGTACCCACAGACGTACCCGAAACTAAATCAACCTGTCTCTCTTGATGGTTTTTATTTCGGCTAACCACGAAGACCTACCTGGCAGAATACAAGACATTAATTACAAGAATGTAATAATAATAATACAAGACATTAATTACAAGAATGTAATAATAATAATACAAGACATTAATTACAAGAATGTACCCGTAGAGCACTAGCCGGTGGATGTGTAGGTAGACAGGCAAGCTTGTGTGAGCAGTTTTTACGTTTAGTTTTGCTCGACGTCCAAGATTTAGTACACGCAGTGTTTAGTAGACGCGTCGTTTACGATACTATTGCTGAGGCAGCTGTGACCAGCAATGTCCAATATGAACAAAGCAAACTGGCTGCATAAACAACATTACTATGCCAAAAATGCAATCAAGTGAACCTCGGTCGTAGTTTCGGTGTGCGTAAGGGTAGGCGACGCGTAGTAATACGTTTTGGGGAATAGCTGCAGACTTCTGCGATCGTGTAAACCCTCTATCGATGATCTAAATAGCTAACGAACACAGCTGCGCCTCGAAGGGCTCAAATTCCCGGCAATGACATTTGTCTGTTGCACGAATATTCATACAACAACTACACGAAACATGCAGCAAATGGACACACAATGTACATTTTCAGGCCCATCTGCCTCCTCGGTTGGCGTCACCTTCAATTTGAAACCCTTTTGTAGTTGACTAAAACCAGCATCAGCCGACGTAACTGCTTGAAACGCACTGCGTGAAACAAGACAAAAGGAGGTAAAAGAGGATTCCTTTGCGTTAATGATGAAAACTCCAAAAGAAACATCTGTTGTTGTTGTTGTTGCAAAACCTACACAAGCTGCAAAACCCACTGCCATCTGGGACATAAGAAAATGGACGACGTTCCACAATTGGCTGTACAAGACCTCAAAACAACGTATTCGAAAAGAAAAACTAAATAAAATAATAACACAGCACACATTGCAACCATCGAATACCACATATTGCATGTCATTTACCACATGAACGGCACACAATTAAGTGATGTCCGCCATCTCAAACCATGATTTCAATACCAAGCCTTATGTGAAGGCCCCGCGGTACGTTAAAACGTCTCGCTAGAAAAATGCACACACAAAAATATAGGGCCTTATATAAAGGTTAACACGTACACTCGTAATACACATAACTCTCACTCACAGACAACTCAACGCTCAGTGACCCCGATGTGGACCCTGTCCTGTTACTACTCAAATGAACATATATACCGCTATTAAGTAAAACCAGATTAGCGGTCCAGCCATCAAAGTTCGATCATGATTAAATAAATATACACTAGGGTCACCACATTGCTCAGGAAAATTAAAAATGGAAGTTGTGGCAGATATGGAGTTACAATCAACTAACAGATGTAGTCACAGTCACTGAGAACCCTAATCGACTGTATAAGGCGGGTATGTAACCATTTGCATACAAATCCACATATACAAAATGCAACACAGTATTCGCCGTATTGCTTGTACCTTGTACCAAGCAACCTTCCCGAGGTTAATCAAAGTATAATTGACACCTCAACGTCTCTTGAGCATGACTACCAGACCAACAATCCGTACTTAATCGATGCCACATCCAGTCCACATAATCCAAAGCAACTGTGCAACCTACGTACATCTACCTCAACTAAAAAACAACAACAACAACAACAACAACGACATCAAGAATTAACACACTACAGGTCCATGCAAAAGGAAACAAGCTTATTCATAATGGCTACTGCCATGCAAGGTATACACTAGAAATAGCAAGACAGTTCAGTTACACGCTAAATCTAAACAGATGACACTAAATTTGAACAAGTTAGGGACCCATAAGGCAACCCATTAACATGCAAACACAAGGCCTTACCGAACGACCATACCAAGCGTCATATCCCTTTCCTTTTTCCTAAAGCATGGCACCGCAGTGCATCTCTGGCACCTGCTGATGTTGTCCCTGACCTTTCTTGGGACATCAGGCCGAAGTGAGCTGGGCAGAATCAGCTGTTCAAGGGTACCACGACGTTGGTCAGCCTGCCCACGACGGAGGATCCCATTCTTCAGCAGGAACCGTCGAGGGTACTGCTGCACCAACGGCCGCGTGGAGCGTTCCTTGGTGTTGGAGGGCTTGGCTGGCCAGGCTGCGAGCGCCGGGCCAAGGACTGGATCCTGTTGCTGTAGTTGTAAATCAGCCATCAGTTCCTCCAGAAAGCTCCTCTACACTGTCTCAGTGCCTCCAGACTGCTCCTCTACACTGTCTCAGTGCCTCCAGACTGCTCCTCTACACTGTCTCAGTGCCTCCAGACTGCTCCTCTACACTGTCTCAGTGCCTCCAGACTGCTCCTCTACACTGTCTCAGTGCCTCCAGACTGCTCCTCTACACTGTCTCAGTGCCTCCAGACAGATCCTCTACACTGTCTCAGTGCCTCCAGACAGATCCTCTACACTGTCTCAGTGCCTCCAGACTGCTCCTCTACACTGTCTCAGTGCCTCCAGACTGCTCCTCTACACTGTCTCAGTGCCTCCAGACAGATCCTCTACACTGTCTCAGTGCCTCCAGACTGCTCCTCTACACTGTCTCAGTGCCTCCAGACTGCTCCTCTACACTGTCTCAGTGCCTCCAGACTGCTCCTCTACACTGTCTCAGTGCCTCCAGACTGCTCCTCTACACTGTCTCAGTGCCTCCAGACTGCTCCTCTACACTGTCTCAGTGCCTCCAGACAGATCCTCTACACTGTCTCAGTGCCTCCAGACAGATCCTCTACACTGTCTCAGTGCCTCCAGACAGATCCTCTACACTGTCTCAGTGCCTCCAGACAGATCCTCTACACTGTCTCCCGGTCGGTGTGTGACTCTTCTACTTCCAGTCCTGCTCGCAGCTGCCAGACTTTGTAGGGGAGCGGGGTGGGGAGTGAGGGAAGCAGGTTGGAAGCATGAATGAACAGTCAGAAGTCAGCGGTTGCTATAACGTAACTTTTAATTACACCAATCAGGAAATCGTGTCTGTGTTGGAAAAGACAAGCAAACAAAACTTTTAGAACATGAATGCAGTTAGTTAGTTAGTTGGTGCTATCAGCCCAGTCAACCACAAAGGGTTATATCCGGGATAAACATTAAAGCAAACGTAAAGACTAAACAACAGCAAGTATCTAATAGACACAGTAACCATGTAGTTTACCTGTAGGTTACTATAATACATGAATGGTAACTGTGACAAAATGGTTAGTAATCAAGCACATAAATTGTGTGCATGACTTGCACTTAAAACCAGTATCCCACAGTGTCGCGGTGAATATCAAAGACACCGCATTACCAAGCTCATTCTTAACTAAACAGGAAGAGTGAGATAATTGTTACAGCACTTCCACTTAAGCACACAACGAGACGGACAGTGACACGGGTGGCACTTGGGACCATGCCGTGAGCGGGAAGAAGTCAGTCATAAACTGACCGGCTCCAGCCTCGTTACTCAACGCGTGTACAAAAGGGCTACAGCATGTCAGTGTTACTACGGGGCGGGGATAGCTCAGTGGTTAGAGCGCCGGACTCGTGATTGAAAGGTCGCGGGTTCGAATCCCTGCTGGAACGGCGGGAGAATTTTCTTCTCCAGGGTCGACTTTCTGTGCTGACTCTTATTTCGGTATCCGTTCCACCCCCGTGTTACCACAGTAGCACGTAAAAAATCCCGGTCATTCTGCCAAAAAGTGCAGGTGGCAGGTTACAGCTAAACACGCATACACCTTACGTATGTGGCTTTTATTGAACCGTGCTTCGGCATTGGTCACAACTTGTCCCTAATATGTCAAATGACATCTGAGGACATTAAGCATCAACTCATCATCATCAGTGTTACTACCCGTCCCTAATAAGCCGTACGGTTTCTGTGGACGTTAAGCACCATGTTTACTTACACTGTTACTATAGTAAGTGAGCCGGTTTGGCCTAGCGGTAAGGCGTTAGGCTGGTAAGCGGAAGAACCTTGGTTCGAAACCGCTTCGGCTCCCCTTTCTCTTCAAAGAGGTTGTGATTTGTGGACACTGTGCATCGCTTCCTACTAAAACATTAAAATGGTCTCATCGCTGCTCATCTTAATGCAGGAATCATTCTGGTGGTGACAGTGTAGCGATAGGTATATAATCCCCCCTCCCCCACCTCCACTCCCCCCTTCTCCCCGTCCCTAATAAGCCTTATGGATTCTGTGGACGTTAAGTACCATGTTTACTTACTTACTTAAACTGTTACTGACTAGCAGAGCATATCTATGTAGGGGAGTGGGGTGGGGAGTTGAGGGAAAGCAGGTTGGAAGCATGAATGAAGAGCCACAAGTCAGAGGTTGCTATAACATAACTTTTATTTGTACACCAACCAACCAGGAAACAGTCTGTATTGGAAAAGATACAAGCAAACAAAACATTTAGAACATGAAAGCAAATGTAAAGTATAAACAACAGCAATTATCTAATAACTACAGTAACCATGTAGTTTACATGACAAAATGATTAATAATCAAGCACATAAATCATGTGCTTGACTTACACTTAAAACCCGTATCTCACTGTGTCGTGGTGAGTATACAAGAGACGGCCAGTCAATTAACTGATGAACTCCCAGTATAATAGTATGCAATAAAGTAACAGTGAAGAATGCGGATTCCCAAGCTCATTCTTCACTAAACGGGAAGAGTGAGATAATCGTTACAGCAGTTCCACTTAAGCACACAACGAGATGGATAGTGACACGGGTGGCATTTGGGACCATGCCGTAAGCGGGAGGAAGTCAGTCATAAACTGACCGGCTCCAGCCTCGTTACTCAAAGCGTTACAGCATGTCACTGTTACTGACTAGCAGAGCATATCTGTGAACAACGTTAAGCGTCTTACTGATGTAGCTAGCGCGTTGGCCAGAGGATGTCCGTGTTTGTAAGTATGTCCTACCTAAAGACAGTTTTGCCGTGAACGGTTGTAACTGTGATTGCGACTGTGATTGTGACCGTGATGAGGCATTGAGAGGTGTGCCAAGCAGTGACAAGAGGAACGTCCGTTACTGTTCCACCTGTGCCCGTGGCGGTCGTAGCAGTTGCGGTGGATGTGGATGGTGTGCTGAGTGTAGAACTGTGGTTAGTGATACTAACACTGGAAATGGAGGCAGGATGACCGATGTACCGAATGTTGATGAAAGTGTAGTGAATGATGTCACACAGGGAGGTATAATGACTGAGGTACGTACTGATGTTAATGTTAACGATGGCAAGGATGATCGCGTTGCGAATGATGACAGTGGGGATAGTGAGGTGCTGACTGATGTATGTAACGATGCTGAGTACGGGGTGTGCGGAAACGGAGATGGAAGCACGATGGATAAAGTAGTACGCAGTGATGTAGAGTTTGAAACTGACGAGAGTAAGGAAGGAGGTGAGGTGGTTGATGTATGTAGTGATATTAACGTTGAAAATGACACTAATGACATGAATGAAAAAGAAATGAAGAGGAGTGGAAGTGTAGTGGCTGATGTGTGTAATGCCAACATTGAAATTGACGTGAACAGGAGCGGGAAGGTAGTGGTCGAGGGATGTAGTGATGCCAATATTGAAAATGATAGGAACAGGAGTGTAGGTGTAGTGTCTGATATGTGTGATGATGTCAACATTGAAAAGGACATGAACAAGAGTGAAGGGATAGTGGTTGATGGTTGTACTGATGTCAGCATTGAAAAGGACGTGAGAAGGAGTGTGGGTGTATCAACTGATGTGTGTAGTGAGGTGTGTAATGAAGCTAACACTAAAAAAGACGTGAATAGGAGTGGAGGTATAGCGGTTGATGTGTGCAATAATGTCAACATTGAAAATGGCATGAACATGAGCGGAGGTGTATTGGTTGATGTATGTAGTGATGTGAACGATGAAAATGGCATGAACATGAGTGGAGGTGTATTGGTTGATGTATGTAGTGATGTTAACATCGGAAATGACAGTAGCACGAGTGAAGGTGTACCGGCTGGTATGTGTAGTGATGTATGTAATGATGTTAGCACTAAAAATGACGTGAATAGGAGTGGCTGTGTGGTGGTTGATGTATGGAATGATGTTGACTTTGAAAAGGATGTGAGCTGCAGGAGCGGTGTATTGGGTGACATGTGTAGTGGTGCTAACATTGAAAATGGCGTGAACAGATTTGGAGGTGTAGTGGTTGATGCACGCAGTGATGTTAATGTTGTTGATGAAGGTGTATCGTTTGATGTGTGTGGTGATGCTAACGTTGTAAATGATGCCGATAGGAGTGCATGTACTTATGCTAATATGGAATATAACACGAACAGAACCAGAGATGTGATGATGGACGTACGTAGTGATGTAAATGTGGAAGACGAAGTGAGCGCTACTGCTAATAGTGAGAATGACAGGACCAGGGATGTTCCAAACAAGGCAGGAGTAAGTGCCACCTGCTGTTTAAAAATAGTGTCACTAAATGTGTGTGGATTGATGTCGAAAATGAAATACCCGGAATTTTGCGAAATGTTGGTATCGAATGATATCATTTGCTTAACTGAAACAAAAATGGACGATCTTGACAGCTTCGATTTTGATGGATTCACCTGCTTTATGAAAAATAGAAGCATCTATAAAAGGAAATCGGGGGGGATAGCATTGCTAGTGAGAAATCAGATCTTAAATATGGTGAAGATAGTGGAGCATGTAGATTTTAAAAGACGAATTGAGAAACGTTTACGCAAGTTTTATCGTTTTGTAGACTTTTGTGTCTTTAATGATGGACTATTTTTTGAACTACCGTGTGATACCCAAAACGACACTAATTGTAAGAAATTACTTGTCTGTGCTTTATATATACCGCCAGAAGGGTCTGTCTACAGTAACAGAAGCTCTTTTACTGAGTTGGAAGAAACACTTCTGCATATAAACCTGGATAATGTCCTTATCATGGGTGATCTAAATGCAAGAACTGGGGATTCCAGCGACTATATTTGGGATACTGCGGCTTTAGATAATGTACTGGATGATGTTAGTACAACTGAACTCATGAAAATGTACAATATCCAACAAGACAGAAGGTCGCAGGACGTAGGTAAGAATAACTTTGGCCATGCGCTCATTGATTTTTGTATTACTCAGCGTCTTTTGATTGTAAATGGCAGAGTTGGCGGAGACGCTGATTTGGGAAAATTGACCTGTAAAAACGCTAGCCTTGTTGACTATGTTATAGCGTCGCCGTGGGTTTTTCCATGCATCTGTGACTTTTATGTTGGTGATTTTGATGAATGTTTATCTGATATTCACTGCCCTGTATTTATAAAACTGAAAACTGGTACTGATAGCCACAAAACAATCCATAACGTAAATGTTAGTCAGGGTATGATGGGGTTTGCTAAACCCGTTTGGAGACCAGGAGCTGAGCGTGATTATTTAGCTGAAATTGACGAGGGAGGAGTAGAGGTAATTTATGATCGTATGCAAAAGTTGCTAGAAAGTACTGACAGTATTAACCAATCTGATATCGACGACATAACGGATGGTATATGCAGCTTGTTAACAAATGCAGCTGTTAGACTGGATATGTACCAGAGCCAAACCTGTATGAGAGAGGACAAAGGCAAAAAAAAATCAAAATGAGCCAAGAAGACAGGAGATAAAAAAGAATAAATACCCTTGGTTTGACGCAGAATGCAAGAAGAAAAGGGCCGAGTATCGAAAAGCTAAAGGTATGCATAAAAGTCATGATAATTATTATACCAAAGGAGAGAGAGCACGTGCGCATAAAGAGTATAAAAAAGTTCTAAACAGGAAAAGCCGAATGCACACGAAAGTGTTCCACGAAAGGATAAGATCATTGCGTTCTTCGGATCCACGTGCATATTGGAGAATCCTGAATAGTAATAACCGTCAAAAGAAGCATACTGTAGATGCCATTAGCCATGATCTTTTTGTTGAGCATTTTCAGAAGCTGGGCAACATCCCCGAGGAAGAATTTCATACATTTGATAACGAAACTGATATATTTGTACACGATGATTTAGAAAATGATATCTCAGCGGACGAAGTTTTGAAATGCATCAAGAAGCTTAAAAATAATAAATCCTGTGGGTATGATGGTATACTTAATGAATTCCTAAAGACCTCTTCTTCTAAATTGCTAATCGCAGTTACTACGCTATTTAATATTGTACTGCAGACAGGTAAAATTCCACACGCTTGGTCTATTGGCTATATTAGTCCTATTTATAAAGGAAAAGGAGAAGAGAATGACCCAGATAACTATAGGGGTATAACTGTGCTGAGTTGTTTTGGAAAACTCTTTACTAGTGTGATAAACGATCGAATTCATTCTTTTTTAGAAACCAATGATATTCTTGGTAATGAACAATCAGGTTTTAGGAAAGGGCATTCGACGATGGATCACGTTTTTGCTTTACATTGTCTCATTGATGTATATTTGCAGCGGAAAAAAATATTATTTTGTGCGTTTATTGACTATAAAAAGGCCTTTGACAGTGTGCAGCGCGGATTGTTGTGGGGAAAACTGTTAAATTCTGGTGTGAATGGGAAGGTTCTACATGTGATACGAGATATGTATGCTAAAGCAAAATCATGTGTGAAAACTAGGCATGGTCTATCGCAGTTTTTTGTCTCAAACGTTGGTCTGCGTCAGGGGGAAAATTTGTCACCAGTTTTGTTTTCGCTGTTTTTGAATGACTTAAAAGGTTTTTTAACGAGTAACAATGTTCAGGGCTTAAAACTACCATTTGCATTGGCCCAGGATGTGTGTCTTCAAGATATCGACAATTTTTTGTATTTGTTTTTATTGTTGTACGCGGATGACACAATTGTACTAGCCGAATGTCCTGAAGATTTGCAGAGAGCGTTAGATATACTCAAAATATATTGTGAATTATGGGGTCTCGATATTAATGTTAGGAAAACCAAAGTCATGATATTTTCAAGGGGGAAGATCAGAAAAATGCCGAAATTCAATTTTAATGAGGAAACTGTTGACGTTGTTTGGGATTATAAATATTTGGGAGTAAAATTTAACTATAATAACAAGTTTAAAAAGGCACAACAGTTACAGTTTTTACTTGCAAACAGGGCTATGTTTTCACTATTAAGGAAATGTCGGCAGCTAAATTTGCCACTAGATATACAATTAGAACTTTTTGAAAAATGTGTGCACCCAATCCTTCTGTATGGTTGTGAAATATGGGCGTGCGAGAAAGATGGATGTAATCTCAAAACTACAGCTTCGATTTTTAAAACTGACCTTAGGTGTCAAATTTACAACCCCAACATGCATGGTGCTTGGGGAAGTGGGAAGATATCCGATAGAAATTGAAGCAAAATGCAGGATGTTAGGATTTTGGTATGGTTTGTGCAGTACCTCTCACTCTGAATCGCCTAAGATTTCTAACCTAATGTTTCAGCTATGTTCTAAGTTGTATTATGCAAGCAATTATAAGCTCCCATGGCTTATGAAAGTGCACTCGTTATTAGATAGTTTAGGATTATCTTATATTTGGTCTAACCAAATCCATACCATCGAAAGCTTTAAACGTATAGTGAAGCAAAGACTAATGGATCAATTTATACAAGAATGGCAAAGCAGAGTAGCAGAAAATAGTGTTTGTAGTAATTATTGTTTATTTAAAAAGAAATTTTGCTTTGAGGAATATCTAACCTATCTCCCATCTATCCTAAGACAAAGAATATTGAAATTTAGACTTAGTAATCATAGACTGCCAATCCAGCAAAGACGAACGTTAGGTATTCCAAGGGATGAAAGAATATGTACTGTTTGTGACAGTGGTGAGGTAGGAGATGAATTTCACTATCTGCTTAACTGTTCCAACGAAAATGTCAAGAGAAACCGTATTAAGTATGTTGATAAATATTATACACATCATCCCAACGTGCCAAAATTTTGTAGTCTCATGAATATGACGTCAAAATATAAGAATATCAAGCTTGCTAAATTTATTAGTTGTATTCTTCAATTATTTTGATTAAGCCAATAACGAACAACGAAAACAAAAAAGAAAAAGTTAATTTTTACGCCTTAGCCTTATATATTTATAACAACTTTGATTTGTGTTTGAGCATTTAATTATTTTTTATATATAAAGTGTGGTAGTTATTTATTAGTAGAACGCATGTACTTGTTCATAGGGAATGTCGTGTGCGAATGTAACTTCGCTTTCTAGCCCCCAGGGGCCAAAAGCTCAATAAAACCTTGAAAAACCTTGCATCAAGAATCTAAATTGTTGATCTGGCTGCGCCTGTCTGCTCGGTCAGTGAACAGAGACGAAGACCTAATTGCCACCACTGACGCGCATCACCGTCCAGTTCGGGTACACGCACAAAGACCCGGAAAGGGTGTACAAGCTAAGCAGAGCGAAAGGCTGCGCGCCCAAGACTCGGCCATACAAAAGCCGGATCAAAACAAATAACATCTCTCACAGTTTATTCAATCACCCCTATGCACTAAACCACATTCAACTAGTAAAATGAACATTCGAGTAAAATGAACATTCGAGAATACCATGAAGTCAACATCTTCAAAGTGTTAGCCATAATACACCACCGATTTCATGCAGAAACACAGATCGGTAGGAAACTAAACAAATAAGTTATGCCGCATTGACAAATTACCCATACTTTAGAGGGATAACTTTGCACCGGCAAAGCATCACTCAGACTGAACATCCAGCAAAGGCAGCATAACGTACTAGCTACATATCAGCTAACCAAGGTTAGCTGCATACATTTTGGAAACACCGGTCTTCCTGTGGCATAAAGGCTTAACGCAACTAGGCGGCAATCTAACGCCGAAATTACCCACGTGTTCAAGAACCAAAATCAAGGCACGTTGTGAACATGGTAACATTATAAACATACATTATTTTCATCAATAAGAAACAACAGAACAACAAGCCATAGAAGAATAATTACTTACAGGCTCTCCCCTGACATGAACACATGAACATCGGCCGCAACAGTAAACAAACAACCTGCCTCTGCAGGGACACTGGGGGGGGGGGGGGGGGGGGGGAGGGACGCTGCCGGCCCAGCACACAACTTTTAAAGGACATGTCCAAGGTTAGGGGTGATTTTTGACACGATTTCCGTTAAAGCTCGCTGAGAACGATGATGTAGGTGAAACTGTGATCTGAGGGTTATAAATGCACGGGGGAAAAGAAAAAAAAGAGAAAAAAAGGATTTTCTGTCGTACCGAAAGCGTCGCCATGACCCCCAAATCACGTGACCATATGCCTACTACGTCACTCTGGGGAGTCGCTGCAAAATGGCCAACTCGAGCTCCGAAGACGAAACAGACACTTTGCGCGAGAGACCGACAAGGATACAGCCGTGTCAGTTTGAGCCTGTCAGGAAGGATTTTAAAAGAGTACCGGAACATCGTGTCAGCTTCGAAGCAAAACCCCATGCGGTATTCCATGGGGTTTGCGAAATCGCACTCACTGAAGTGCTCGCTACACAAATGGGCGTGATGCGGCGCAGCAAGAAAGTCAGCTCGTTTGAATTGTATAAACTTAATCCACTTTCGCCTCACTGCGGGTCGATTGCGCGGGAGCTCGTGCATTGTTATACCTGGGGTTGTCTGCGAATTGTTACAGTTCGCGGCAACACAGTAGGCCGGCATAGTTAACTTTTTTGTCGACCACACGCATACACAGTTTACCGAAGAATCTAAGATGGCAACCGCACTGACTCCCCAGCTGACGTCACTTCCGGGGAAGCCTACAGAAAATAAAATCGATTAAAAACCCAATTAAACATTTTTATTTTATTTTTTATTTCATTAAATCTGAAACTAGTGACTCATTTGTCAATCATTTGGATGGTCATTTTGCATACTTAAAAACCAGTAGCACGTAAAAGATCCCGGCCATTCTGCCAAAAGTGCAGGTAGCTGGTTACAGCTAAACACACATACACTCTACCTATGTGGCTTTGGATGAGTTGTCCTGGTGCATGGTTGAATGGTGTACACAGAACTTGCGCCGAAACAACCACAGAGCGCTACCAGTACAACCACAGAGCGCTACCAGTACACCACTTCCGTGGATATTAATAATGCGCGCTATAAAAGGATACAGTCACTCATTCAGAATCGTAGGGGGCGGGGATAGCTCAGTGGTTAGAGCACCGGACTCGTGATTGAAAGGTCGCGGGTTCGAATCCCTGCTGGAACGGCGGGAGAATTTTCTTCTCCAGGGTCGACTTTCTGTGCTGACTCTTATTTCGGTATCCGTTCCACCCCCGTGTTACCACAGTAGCACGTAAAAAATCCTGGTCATTCTGCCAAAAGTGCAGGTGGCAGGTTACAGCTAAACACGCATACACCTTACGTATGTGGATTTTATTGAACCGTGCTTCGGCATTGGTCAAAACTTGTCCCTAATATGTCAAATGACATCTGAGGACATTAAGCATCAACTCATCATCATCATTCAGAATCGCATACCAATGTGCGCAGTGAGTCTGCTCGAGAGCAGAGAATAGCGCTATAAAAAAGCTATGAATAATAATCTGTCTGTTCGGTTAGTGAACAGAGACAAATAACTAACTAGTTGCCACTACTGACGCGCATCAGCGGCCAGTTCGGGTATACGCACAAAGACCCGGAAAGGGTTTACAAGGTAAGCAGAGTGAAAGACTGCGCGCCCAATACTCGGCCATACAAAAGCCGTATCAAAACAGAAATGACATGGCTTACAGTTTATACAGTCAATCCTATGAACTAGACCATATTCAACTATTAAAATGAACATTCGACAGCTTATGAAGTCAGCATCTTCAAAGCGTCAGCCATAATATACCACCGATTTCATGTAGAAAAACAGATCGGTAGGAAAACAAATAAGTTGTGCCGCACACTTAAAAACAACAACAACACACACACACGCAAACGTGATCATGTGCAACCTCTTCTGCACATGTTTTACTGGTTACCGGTCCAAGCCAGAATAGACAACAAACTGTCAACTATCTGTCACAGCTTCTTCCTTGACTCATCTTCTGCCCATTTCTCTGACCTTCTCACTTCGTTCTTCAGCAGACTCCCGGTTACTTCGTATCCTCCGAGTTAGGACAAAACCTTTGGACAACTATACTGGCCCCAAAGCAATGGAGTCAGCTCCCTTCTGACATCCGTCGCATTCAATTCTCCCATGCATCCAGAACTACGTTAAAACTTCACCTCTTCAAACAATACCACAACAAGTGATGTCTCCTCGCTTGCCTCCCCCCTTACCCTCCCTCATTCCTCTTATATTCTTCCGTGTATATATATATATATGTGTGTGTGTGTGTGTGTGTGTGTGTGTGTGTGTGTGTGTGTGTGTGTGTGTGTGTGTGTGTGTGTGCACGCGCGCGCGCTAGTTTACATTGCATGTATGAGACGCCACCACGACAAGTTCCTGTGCACATTCTAATGTCACTGGCGAATAAATATCCTTGCATCGCTGTAGTTCCATAGTCTCGTCTTATAAATAAATATCATCTCCTTCAGGTTACTGCACTTCGCTGCTGTTCCTCGGAGAACTCTACACAAACTTTAAACAGGAAGGAACTGTGCATCCCTGTCTGTCTTGTCTGCAGAACATGCAAGCGTGACCATTTTTGCTATCTTCTGGCCTACCTGCACTGGCTTCCACTGTCTGACAGAATCCAATACAAAAACGCCAATCCTGCTACAGGATGATCGTGGGTTCTGCTCTTTACTTGTTTGCTAATGGTGTTTAGCTGTACATTGTGATAGTGGAGGGCATTTAATGACAACACTTATTGCGCTCTAATAATGAGAGGCGGGAATAGCTCAGGTGGTAGAGCGTCCTGCTGAAAAGTCAGGCCCAATACTGACGCGGGTTCCAGTCGCCGGTGCGGTAAGGATTAGGGTTAGGATTCGGTTAAACGTGTACCGAAAAGCTGAGGGGACCCTGGTCCCACAGGCCTTTAGTTGGCTGCCGGCCCACTTGACACTTCCTGATGAGGAGGACTTGGCTGTGACGGTTACCCCGGTCACGCGAAGTGACGTCACCGCATCTTTATTAGACCCTTGCCCGCCCTTTGTTTGAGTCACACAGGTGAGGGTTCCAGGCGAGATCAAAAGATCAAGAGATCTTAGAGGAGGGAGGTGGAGCTGGACCCTCACTTTTGCCCAGAAAAGATTATGAGTAGGGAGGTGGAGCTGGGCTGAGCAAGTTGGACGTCTTTTGCTTTGAGTTGTCCAAGTTGTTCGTCAACAGCGGTGCAACGGACATTGTCTTAGTGACTCTGTCCAGCACAGCAGTTGAAAGAGCAATTGCGCAGTGCACAAGTCGCTGGGCAATGGCGAGGGGACACCGCCTTAACACTTCCATTGTTCTGGCGGCGGTCCACGGTCTCTCCGGTCTTTTTCGGGCGGTTTCCGCGGTCGAGCCAATCACCCTGGCCCCTTTCCCACTCTGTCCCCGTCCCTAATAGGTCATCCCGCCTCCGTGGACGTTAAGCAACATAAAAGCCAAGCTTTGTTTGAGTGCCAGTGTGGCCTTACCAAGCCACTTCCACTGCCTAACGTATCCGCCTGATAGCTGCCGAGACAAAAGTCGCTGACTTCGCGGTGCCAACGAGACGACGTAGGGGGGACGTGCTGACGGCACACACGATAAAGGCTTAGTTTACCCTACCGTGGCCTATGCGCTCAGTGGTGTAGTGGTCAGTGAGGCTTCTCGTTTCGTCGCGCTCTGCCGCAGACCGTGTCGGATTGGGATTGCGGATCGAGACAAGCTCATGGTATCGTACATTTTACCTACTTTTTCTTAACGAACGATTTTTGTATTGTGTTCTCGGGTGGCTCTCGTTACCCTGAGAGCATCTTGCATTAATTAGAACCAATTTTGCAATTTTTGCGATTACTTTCTAACTTTGCAGGAGGTTCATCCGCCTGTATCTGTATTTGTGTTGTGTTCCCCATTGTTTAAGAGAATTTGTATCGTGTGTGTTCTGTTGCTGTGACTCCGTGTGTACCCGTGCTGTGTTTCTGAGGCTGTGACTGTGTGTGCAACTGTGCTGTGCCTTGTGGTTGTGTTTCTGCGTATATCTGCCGTGTGTGGCCGAGGCTCTTGTGAAACCGTGTGTTGAGTGTGCCTTCCCGCTGTGGTGTACGTCAGTGTTCATCGACGGTCCTCTCGCTTTTAAGCTCGTTGAGTCGTTCGGTGTTTTGGCGCGCTCGTCACGCCGGCTTAACCGTCGAGTGGAGTGAGCTCAACAGCGTTAACCAATAGCTGGCCTTGTGAGGCAATTCGGTGTTAGTGTCTCGTGAGCCGATTGGCTGTAACTCCAGAGTTCCCTTTGTTCGTGTTAGTTGTGTTCCTTTGTGCTGTAGCTGTGGTGTGCGACTCCGAAGCCTGTGTCTGAAGCGTGTATACAGTACGTCGTGTATTTGAGTGTGGCCGTTGTTCCTTCCCTCTAGATACCGTTGTTGTCTGTGGTGAGTAGTTATTGAGTGAGGGTGGTGTAGTGTTTGTGTTCGCTGGACATCAGTGTGTGTGAGTGGTAGGTGTTCGCTGGACATCAGTGTGTGAGTTTTTTGTGTTCGCCGGACATCAGTGTGTGAGCGTTTCTGTGGTTGTTGGGGCGACAAGCTCTACCCCTGGGTGGAGCCACTTTTCCAAGCAGCCCTCCTTCCGCTAGGGAATGGAGGAACACAAGAAGGACCCCCCCCCCCCCTCCAGGGAAGAACCGGGGAGCCAAGAGGTCTCGCTGGGGAGAGAGCAGGTAGAACCTGGCAGCAAACCCCCCCAGAGCCCGACAGTGGCCCCAAAGGACCTAGAGTCTGATTTTATCACCCCTCGCAAGCGAGGAAAAAGACGGCTGTCAAGCGACAGCTCCAACTCGGAGGGAGAGAGTCTAGACTCTCGAACTCCGCTTAAAATGACCAGAGTGGGAGAGGATGTGATGGCCGACACGGCTACCACCCCTCCCGCCAGCCCAACCGATACCATCATACCGGCTGCCACCAGTGGCCATGACAACGTGGGGAAGAAAAGCCCCCAACCGGCCGACAAGCCGAAGACTGCGCCAACAGTGCAGAAAGACAACCCTGCCCCCAAACTGAGGCAGGATTACCCCTCCAGAAAGGCTGGAAAACGGGAACAACAATTCCGAAGCCAGCCCGACGGCAACTCGCGCAGGAAGCAATTCCAGCCGAGTACCCGGGCACTTCCCGGTGGTGATCCACGACGTAGGCGGCGGATCGGCCAGGTTCGACAAGCTCGGACCATGGCACCGCAGCCAGCTTCTCAGCAACGCGGTGGGAGCAGTGCGCTCCATTAGGCCGCTTCCCTCCGGGAAGTGGCTCATTGGATGCGCCACTGAGGCCCAGCAGAGCAAGCTGGCACGCTTAGACAAGCTGCCCGGGGGGACCCCCATAGGAGCCCGGATTCCACGGCCCGTGGTCGAGGGAGTAGTAGGGCCCATCCCCATGGGTGGCGACGAGCTGAAACTCGTCAAACAAGATCTTGAAGCGGGAGGGCATCGCGTCGCGGGGGTCGTCAGACTCAACAACCGCAAGCAGGAGCCCTCTCTTGCCATCAAGATCTCGCTTGAAGCTACGGAGCTGCCCACTGAGGTATGGCTCGGTGCCACACCGTTCACGGTGCAGGCTTTTGCCGCACCTGTGAGACGGTGCACCAAGTGTCAGACCCTTGGGCACTCCAAACAGCAGTGCAGATCAAAACAGACCCGCTGCTCCAAGTGCGGAAAAGGTTCGCACTCTCACGCCCAGTGCGACGCGCAGGTTTTTTCCTGCGTGAACTGCAAGGGCCCTACAAGGGCTGCCCCGAGATGCAGATTCGCCAAAGGGCGAATCTGCTGCGGAGCCAGACTTACCTTCCCTACAACGTCGCCATGCAGAGGGCCCGCGACGAACTCAAACCAAAGGCTCCGCCCCCTGCACAGCCTGCCTCCGCCGCAGTGGACAACTGCTGGTCGCGAGACCGGTTAGCACCGTCCTCGCTCCCTGCGGACACCGGGACTCCGGTGTCGTACGCGAGGGTAGCAGCGAGGGGAGGCACGGCCAACAGGGGGCCCAGCAGGAAGAACCCCATCAACCCACGCCCGGGAAAGAGCTCTCAGGCAGCGGCGGGAGTCCCAGACGGGAAACACCAGTCTGTGGCAAGAGAAGGCCACTCTGAGGAAGTGACCACCCTACTCGCCCGCATCGATCAGCTCACCCGCTGGGAGAGACCGATCATCAGTCCGCTGGAGTCCAACCCTCCGATGACCCTGGAGTCACCTGACGGAGTGGAGGACTCCCCAACGGCGGACGACACCAAGGGGGAAGACAGCCCCAAAACCAGCAAGAAAAGAAGGAGGAGGCGCAAGAAAAAGTCCACCAAAGGCGTGGAGAAACAGGCTGCCCTCCAGTACCAGCTGGTCCTAGAGCAGCAAAAGAACCAGGCCCTGGAGAAGAAAATCCGAGAGCAGACCACCAAAACCGACGGGCTCACGACGGAACTGACCAAGTTACTGAACGAGTCCAGCGTCGACCTACAGCAGGAGACACCGTCCTTCGACGGTTTCCTGTGGAAACTGATGCTCGGACTGATTCAGGCCAAGCTGAGTGGGGACTGCGCCCCCTTCCTGCGCATGATCACAGCCCTCTACAACGGTATGACGGGCCATGAGGAAGAAACTCCGGCGATGTCTCGTTCCCTCGACCTCTTGTTGGTCATGTCGGGGATGAGAGACTCGCTCGTAGACGGGAATTTGCCCGAGTCCATCGGCTGATGGATTCATAAGCGCAAACAACTGTGTTTTAACCCTGCCTTCTAACGTCACGTTCAATAGATTCACGGTTTGTCAGTGGAATTGTCGTTCCATCAACACCAACCTTGATCAACTTGTACAACATGTGTCAAGACATCAGTTTGAAGTCGTGTGTTTGCGGTCCCTGGCCTGTCCCCCGGGTAACCTGCCCAGACTGGAAGGGTATTACTACCCGCCAGTCGTCGGTCCGGTCTCTCCGAGGGACAAGGTCATGGCCTGCATATACATCAGACACAACGTCCTCTTTAGCAACGAACCGATCATCACAGGTCCTCCCAACGGGTATACCTGCGGAGTGAGGGTTCGTGTTCAGGGGCAGTTGGATTTCATGATTGTGAACTGCTACACCCCCCAGCCATGCACCAGTTTCGACTGGCTGACTGAGCTGGGAGGCAAAGGCAGATGCCTGGTCACTGGAGACTTCAACGTCCAGGACAGCAACTGGGAGCGCGATTACGAGTCCTCTTCACCCACACTCACCGCCCAGATAGACAACAGTGACTTCATCGTGTTGAACGATGGATCTTTCACCCGCATACCTGACCGCTCGGATCAGAGGCCGTCGGCTATCGACCTGACCCTCGTGACTCCCGACACAGCCAGTGGTGCGGAGTGGGAAGTAGGTGCGGATTCTTTGTCGTCCGACCACCTGCCCATCACAGCCAGCTTCGTCTTCTCAGCAGAGAAGGAGACTCCTGCTACCACCAGCAAGTACAACTACGACCTGGCCAATTGGGACCTGTTCAGGAGTCTTCTGGGAACCGCAGAGATAAACGTAGGCGATGCTGACCTCGACGAAGTGAACCGACGAATAGTCTCCTCCATTCTGGAAGCCGCCAGGGAAGCTATACCGGTGACCGGTGGTGGGCTGTCACGGTCGAATAGCAACCCTTGGTGGAACAAAGAATGCGAGGAGGCTGTCAGACTCAAACGGGTAATGTATAGGCACTACTCCAAAGACCAGAACGCTGAGACTCACGAAAGAATGAAAGCAGCCAACAGAGACTGCAACAAGATCATAGCACAGGCCAAGAAGGATCACTGGATAGCCTTCGCGGATTCTATTTCGGCTAGGAAGGCGGACTTAGGATCTGTGTGGAAGAAGATCAGAAGAATGAAGCAACAGTGCGTTGTTCCTGATTCTGATCTGCAACACGGCAGCACAAAGTACACGACGGCCCAGAGCAAAGCGGACGCTCTCGCGAAAGCTTTCGCCGAGGCCAGTGACACCGACAGTCTCCCGGCGGACAGGCAACAATTCCGACGAGAGATGGAGGCTACCTTCACGCACCCGGTGCCAGATGACAGTCTGGCGGTTAACACCCCACTGACCTGCACCGAGCTAAGACGAGCCTTGGCTTCCATCAAGAAAGTCAAAGTCTCCACCGGTGTGGACACCGTCTCGTATCGGATGCTGAAAGAGGCCCCCGAGTCGTTCCTGAAGATCCTGCTGGATTTCTTCCAAAGATGCTGGGATGGGGGCACAATTCCCGCGGGGTGGAAACACGCCATTGTCGTCCCCATCCACAAACACGGCAAACCGAGGAAGGAGCTCGGCAGTTACAGACCCATCTCCCTGACATCCCACCTAGGGAAAGTGTACGAACGGGTGATCAAGAACAGACTAGAATACTACTGTGAATCCAAGAAAGTGTTCCCCGTGTGCCAGGCCGGTTTCCGACGGGGACGGGGTGTCACAGACCACCTGGTGAAACTGGGTGAGCACGTCGGGAGGGCAATAGGGAGGAGAAAGGTCCTACTGACGTGCTTCTTTGACATCTCCCGTGCCTACGACCAGGTCTGGCATGCCAAGCTGCTACAGAAACTCAACAAGATCGGAATTTCTGGCAAAATGTACAACTTCATCAGATCCTTCCTGAGCGACAGATCGATGCAGGTCAGGTGGAAGGGAGCCACGTCGACCACCAAAGGAGTAAGTATGGGCATTCCTCAGGGATCTGTGATTGCCCCCCTGTTGTTCAACATCATGGTCCACGACGTGGACACGGCAGTGAAAGGAAAGGTAGTGCTGACCATGTACGCCGACGACCTGGCGATATGGACGGACACCCACTTCAGACGTCTCCACACAAACAGCTCGTGGGTGAAACACAGCATGAAACTGTTCCAGGAAGCTGTGGACGGGGTGGTCCACTTTATGCAAGTAAATGGATTCGCTCTCTCTTCCCAGAAAACTGTGTTCCTCCCATTCCACACCAACACCTCTCAGAACACGGAGGTGCACATCAGGGTGAACGGGCAGAGCATCTTTGCATCGAAAGAAGTCAAGTACCTTGGTGTACACTTCACTCGCTGGGGGCGTACGAACCAGCAGGTCGTGCACAACGCGCGGAACGCCTCCCGAGCCCTCAACGTGATCAAGGTGCTATCTGCTCAGCCCTGGGCGAACACCCCCAAGATCCTAGTGAACGTGGTGCGGGCCCTGGTGCGCTCACGCCTGTCGTACGGACTGGAAGCCATGCCCCACCTCTCGAAAACGGGTCTAGCCCGTCTCACCGCCATAGAGGTGCGCGGTCTGCGACTGGCCCTCGGGCTGCCGCAGTCCGTGCCGCAGTGCCTGGTGTACAGAGAGGCGGGGCTCCTCCCGTTCCGCCGCCACATCCAGCTCGTCTGTAGTAAGTATGTTTTTAGATGCCAGACTGTCGACAACTCCACCGTCGACGAGATAACTGCTACCTCCCGACTCCAGTCCTACTCCTCCATCTGTGACCTGGTCTGCGACCTGGTCCGGAGCGCGGGACTGGATGTTGTTGAGGTGGCGACGAGGCCGATGCATCCCTATCCACCTTGGCTCCTGGAACGAGCGCACGTTGAGGTGGACATGGAAGGGCTAAAGAAGGACCAGAATCCACTCGTTTTAGCAGTGACAGCTAGGCTATGCCTGGAAGAAAAGTACCAACACCACCTGAAGATCTTCACTGATGGTTCTGTGATGGAGGATGGTGCAGCTGGAGCTGCCTTTGTGATCCCAGAGTTCAACAACCTCACACACTCCTATTCACTACCTGCAGTGTCGGTCTTCACCGCTGAGCTGCTGGCTATCTCGATGGCCCTGCAACACATCAGCGTGATACCTGTCACTCCCTTCGCCATTGTTATCTGCAGCGACTCCAAGGCGGGGCTGACAGCCATCAAGTCCGACTCTCAAAACGCACGGGAGGATCTCGTGCGTGAGATCGCGGCAACTACCCACCAGCTGATCACCCGCGGTACGGAAGTTCGCTTTCAGTGGGTACCAGCGCACGTCTGCCTCTCTGGAAACGAGAAGGCGGATAGAGCAGCAAAAAGAGGAGCCAAGGGAGTTGACTCCTCGACTGTGACGATGAAAATCGGCCTGGCGGAACTAACCAAGCAGGTGTGGAAGCAGTGGGAGAAGGAGTTCCACCCAATGGCCACGGCCAAGGAGTGGGACGACACCTCTCCCCCCTGCAGGGCAGGAGTCTTCTTCCCTGGAATTCCGACCTACCTAGCTCGCATCATGCATCGTCTGCACGTAGGCGTCTGGAGATGCATGTGCGTACCGACGAAGTGTGAGTGTGGGATGAGCGTCTCGTTTCACCACGTGATGTTCTCCTGCACCTCATGTTCAGATCACTTCCAACCTTTGACTGGGAAACTACGCAGCGTGGGACTGCCCCTGTGTACAAAAAGCCTGGCAGTGTGCGACCAGCGTGAAGGATGGAGCCTCTTGCGGGCTGCAGCCAGACTGGTCTACACCTGTCCACTGGCAGCCTACCTGTAGTAGGCGGGACCACCGGCTACGTTCAACTCTTTCCCGCAGCTCGGGTTAATCCCGGCGGTGGAGGAAGGGGTGAACGTCTCCGTGTTTCCCGCACCCAGTTGTAGTCTGCTGGACCTGATTCCAGCGACCACCACAAATGTATGCTTGCATACCCAAGTATTTTTAGCCGCCTGACTACAGGCCTCGATTCTACAACAAAGGTGTGTGAACTACCATGTGCGTCTTCGACGTTTTTAACTGTAAATACTGTGTGTGCCGATTGTATATATTACATGTTGTGCAGCCCGCCGACATAACCTTGCAAGTTTTTTTTTTATCTGCAGCCCAGTTTTTAACTGTAAATAGTGGAGGACGATTTTTTAACCGGACCCCTAGCGTGCTGCTCAGTTCTACGAGTGAACGCCCCAGTACAGCCAAGACGACCCAGCACCCTGACCCTAGTATTGATCCGCAGGTGGACCCATCTCATCCCTCCCCTCACCCCTCATTCCCCCTTTGTTCCAGCGACCTCATGTCCCGATCCAAATATTGATCCGCAAGTGGACCAAGCTTACTTCGCTCCCCATCCCCCCCCGTCTCCCCATGGTTTTAACTATGATATATCCAAAACAAGCTTACTTTATAGATTGTCCCTAATATGCTTTTGGCATCTGAGGACATTAAGCAAAAACAGAACGAACGAACGAACGGCAGCGTCCCTTTTCCCCCAGTGTCCCTGCAGAGGCAGGTTGTTTGTTTAACTGTTGCGGCCGGTGTTCATGTGTTTTCATCAGGGGAGAGCCTGTAAGTAGTTATTTTTCTATGGCTTGTTGTTGTTTCTTATTGATGTAAATAATGTATGTTTATAATGTTACCATGTTCACAACGTGCCTTGATTTTGGTTCTTGAATACGTAGGTAATTTCGGCGTTAGATTGCCGCCTAGTTGCAGCCGCTATGCGGCCATAGTACCTTCGTCATAGTACCTTGTTTGTACGTTCGAATGTTAAGCCTTTATGCCACAGGATGACCGGTATTTCCAAAATGTATGCAGCTCACCTTGGTTAGCTGATATGTAACTAGTATGTTATGTTGCCATTGTTGGATGTTCAGTTTGAGTGATGCTTTGCCGATGCAAAGTTATCCTTCTTAAAGTATGGGTACTTTGTCAGTGCGGCCGTGCGGCATAACTTATTTGTTTAGTTTCCTACCGATCTATGTTTCTACATGAAATCGGTGGTATATTATGGTTAACACTTTGAAGATGTTGACTTCATAGTTGTGGAATGTGGGAATGTTCAGTTTACTAGTTGAATATGGTTTAGTGCATAGGGATGATTGTATAAACTGTGAGACGTGTTATTTCTGTTTTGATCCGGCTTTTGTATGGCCGAGTCTTGGGTGCGCAGACTTTCACTCTGCTTAGCTTGTAAGCCCTTTCCGGGTCTTTGTGCGTGTACCCGAACTGGCCGGCGATGCGCGTCAGTGGTGGTAATTAGGTCTTTGTCTCTGTTCACTAACCGAGCAGACAGGCGCAGCCAGATCAGCAGTTTAGATTCTCGATGCGCTACCCGCGTCAGTAGGACGCTTGACGTTGTTAACAGCCGGATATGCTCTGCTAGTCAGTAACAGTAACATGCTGTAACGCTTTGAGTAACTTGACTAGGCTGGAGCCGGTCAGTTTATGACTGACTTCCTCCCGCTTACGGCATGGACCCAGGTGCCACCCGTGTCACTATCCTGATGATGATGAATTGATGCTTAATGTCCTCAGATGTCATGAGACATATTAGGGACAAGTTGTGACCAATGCCGAAGCACGGTGCAATAAATCTTTACGTCCACGGAAACCAGAAGGCTCGTTAGGACGGACAGCCCAGGACGTCCACCTCGACTCTCACACAGCTCCTGAACTATGACCCCATCCATCTCGTTGTGTGCTTAAGTGGATCTGCTGTAACGATTATCTCACTCTTCCTGTTTAGTTAAGAATGAGCTTGGTAATCCGCATTCTTCACTGTTACTTTATTGTATACTATTATACTGAGAGTTCATCAGTTAATTGACTGGCCGTCTCTTGTATACTCACCGCGACTCTGTGAGATACGGGTTTTAAGTGTAAGTCAAGCACACGATTTATGTGCTTGATTATTAATCATTTTGTTATGTATTATAGTAACCCACAGGTAAACTACATGGTTACTGTATTTATTAGATTAGTAATTGCTGTTGTTTAGACTTTACATTTGCTTTCATGTTCTAAATGTTTTGTTTGCTTGTGTCTTTTCCAATACAGACACTGTTTCCTGGTTGGTTGGTGTACAAATAAAAGTTATGTTATAGCAACCTCTGACTTGTGACTCTTCATCCATGCTTCCAACCTGCTTTCCCTCTACTCCCCATCCCCACTCCCCTACATATATTTCCGCGTTCGTTGTATCTTTTTTGAAATTGGTCCAGACGGACTGCAGGAACGGAAAATTTCCAAGAGACGATGTCAAACGAGAGAGCATCGTCTACCAGATTTAGGTTAAGTTTGGATTTCTGAAAGTGGGGGAGTATGTGGATGCCAAGAGGTGGAACCTTCGACTCCGATTCTTCAAATAATTATGTGTTCTAAAACAGAGGAAGGAATTGCTGCGGCGGCTGTATCCACTGAACGAATTAATAAACCTTTTACCTGTCAGCTTCCAGACGACAGTTCAATATATACAGCAGAGTTGCGGGCTATTCTTTTAGCTCTCAAACATGTTTATTATTCCAAAGGAAAATCGTTTATGATTCCCTTTCATCGTTACAGTCACTATTAAACCTAAAATATGATCATCCAGTCTTAGTTCAGGTTTTAGAATTATATACAGAAATGACAGGAGACGGGAGAGAGATTGTTTTTATTTGGGTTCCCGGCCATGTTGGCATTAGGGGAAATTCGGCTGCAGATTCTGCAGCTAAGTATGCCCTTGATGGTGACATCTCGGTTGAGCTCATCCCATTCTCAGACCTAAAATCACGCGCAAACAAATATATATTAGAACTGTAGCAGTCTGAGTGGGATGAGTTCCCGGAAAATAAATTACATAAGATATTCCCAGTGTTATAGTCCTCGGACAAACAGAAAAGAAGAGACTGTGATGGCCCGATTGCACATTGGCCATTCTTTTATAACTCATTCCTTTTTAATGAAGGGTGAGGAACCGCCAATGAGCATCGGATGTGATAAACGTTTAACCATAGATCATATTTTACTTACTTGTTCGGATTTGATTGAAATAAGAGAGAGCCACATTACAGCTAAATCACTGCGTGTGTTGTTTCAGGATATTTCACCTGAGAAGATTTTTAATTTTTTGAAAGAAAATATCTTTTGAAAAATTTAAATTTGAGATCATTTTTAGTTATGTTTGTGTTATTCCGCTTTTAAGCATGGTTTTAACTGTATATATACCAATTTTGAGACGTGCACACTATTAAAGGTTAATATGTGGTGTCAGATGTGTATCGCCCTGATATAACCATACCGGTTGACTGGGCGTAAAACACCAACTTATTTACTTACTTACCCCATCTCGTAAGAGCCTGGAGCGCTTGCAAAGGCCTACGGATACGCTCATTTTGTCACACACACACACACACACACACACACACACACACACACACACACACACACACACACACACACACACACACACACACACACACACACACACACACACACACACACCCTTCCACACAAACACACACACACATTACAAATACATGCATTGCTGATGATGGGTTGGTAGAATAAGGACAAAAATGATAAATCAGTATGCGAAGAGAAGAGGTGTATTTTTCAGTTTTGACTTAAAGGAAGAGAGTGAAAAAGAATGCCTGGCAGAGAGAGGAAAAGAGTTTCAGATCATAGGTCCAATATATTGAAAGGATCTCTCCTCCAGGGTCCTCCTGCCTATCCTAGGCCTATCGAGGGACCGTGCGAGAGTGAATGCTTCAGAAGGAGAATCAGATTTGTACAGTTCAGTATGACCCGAAAACATGTGATGAGAGATAGAGTAGTGACTGATTACATACAAAATGAAAAGTATTTAACCCGGGACAGAGCCCTGGGGGATCCCAGAAGTCAGAAGTGAAGTAGAGTATTTTACTCAATTCGCAGTTACTACTTGTGTCCTACCTCGCAGATAAGATCAGAAGAAGGACGGAGCAAGATCACAAATACCCACAAAGAAAGAAAACGTAGAAATAAGCGTCAATATAAATACTGATGCAAATGAAATATAATTATATATAATAATAAATTAAAAGAGAGAGAGAGAGAGAGAGAGAGAGAGAGAGAGAGAGAGAGAGAGAGAGAGAAAAGTATAAAGGCACAGGTCAACAGGCATAGTCACACTAAACGCTCAGGTAAACAGCTGCTGTACTCACCATAAACACACACAGAAACAGGCACAACTCATAATAGTTGTAGCAACAACCAAGTATTACACATAAATGCAGCACTGAAGACCCTGCTGCCTCAGTGTAACTAATGATACAGTTTGATCAAATCAATTCACACCTCAAGTATAATTTGTTAACTAAGACTACATTTAAAATATGTTATTTGTAAAAATTAGCCTCACACACACACACACACACACACACACACACACACACACACACACACACACACACACACACACACACACACACACACACACACACACACACACACACAATGTCTGACTCAAGTTATGAGTCTTTTGAATGTGATCCTAAGCTGCTTGACTAGTGATTCCTTCAAAGACAGTGAGCACAGCTACCCAAAGAAGAGTGGGAAATGTTCAGCTTATAATAAATGACAAAAATAATCACACATGACTGCCAGCATTGACAAATTAGTGCATAAAGTTAATTCATCAACGGCCAACCTAACCTGCATTTTAACAAATGGCATTGCCTATCAGTTTGTCTATATAAATTCTCATGAAGGATGAATATGTAGAATGTACAATGCCAGAGAGCACTGCTACTCTACTAGATGAACTTCAGTTCTTGTCCCATTTATTTTGAAATTATGTAATGTAAGGCAATATTTTGCTTCTTCTGTGTTTAATTTTGTGAGTTACAAGCCAGGGACTTGAACTGTTTACTAGAAATACAAGTACCCAGACGCTGAAATAGTGTGCAATACATTTCTCGTTATGACTGATCCAATTAACCATCTGAACAAAGTGAGTGGAAGAAGTTTTTTTCTCATAACACTGATCCACAGAGAGGGAAATAGGAGGGAGATGAGGAGGAGAGGGAGATTTGTACAATTTGCAATTTCTTCACCTTCACATTATTATAGACTTGTAAAGATGTATATTAACACTTTGAATATATGGACTACTTATGGTAAGTTTAATTCAGTTAGTAATATTAATAATAAAGATATAAAATGGGTGTGTAGAGTGATTTACAACACACACACACACACACACACACACACACACACACACACACACACACACACACACACACACACACACACACACACACACACACACGTACACACGCACGCACGCACGCACACACACAGAGTTAAGTGACAAAGACAATGAAGAGATTGAGGCAAGAGGTTTAAAAATAGTTTTTGAGCAGGTGTTTTATGAGGACAGTTTTAAAATAGGAAGCAAAATCAGTTCAAGTCAATCTCTTTATTTGGTTATTTAACAAAACTGTTCATAAATGGTACTAAAAATCAAGTAGACATTTAATGATTTATTCACAGTTACTTGTCAGTTAGTGTTATTTTAATCTCAGAGCACAGAAGCACACATATGAATAAAACTGAAAATATCATGAACAAAAGATATAAATTGTATATTGGTGTAATGTACATTGTTATGATTCAGACCTCTTTAAGTTTAAAGAAATTTTGATAATTTGACTAAAAATAAAAAAATAAAAAATAAAGGAAATCAGAAGCCAAAAGGTAAAACTCAGGCCACATTCCTTACACTAAGTTAGTAAGAAGCAGTGGCTGTAATATGAAAAGCTATATTCTGAACTACTCCAGGGTTTTTAGACAAAAAAATCAATAAAAAATCTATGTGTGCTTGTCAGTAGAAAGCAAATGTCATCAACACCACTGTCTCACTCAAAACGTATAATTATTTACGATTTGCCATATAAAGGCACAAACACACTCAAACACAGTTGGCATACATGCACCAACAGGAGACTTTGGTCAGGATATACAAATTAAAAATTACAAAATAAATTAAAGGCACACTGCTGATAGGGTTAGCGCTAGGATTAGGCTGCCTGTCTGTAGCGTAGAAACAGTAATGATAGCACATAGGCTTGGCCGGTGATTATGTTGTGAATCCTCTTTAAATATACACCCCCACCCGAGTTTTTAAAAGCATCAGGATACTGAAAGAATTCTGTCCGCAATAAAGTAAATAAAATAGTTGTTTTTTTTTTAAATAAAAAAAAAAGCTGTGCGGATTGTGGCAAACATGCTGTCACTTTTTTTTTTTTACTTTTTTTTTTTAACAGTTTCGCTGAGCGGCGACCACCTAACTTTCCGCTGTTTCTTGTCGGCAGTTAATCTGTTCAACATTAATTCACATCCCTCCACCTCCTTTCCTTTGTAGTTCAAACAGCACACACTATATCTTTCCCCATGGTCGTTATTTTTTTAGTATTGCGATTGATCGAAACTATCTTCGCTCAGGCGACACCCAGTAGGCGGTGGATAGCAGCCCATAGCCGCCGGGACGTCCCAGTCAACAAACTTCAGCCTTACGCAGGGGCAGAGCACTCTAAATTTTCCTCTCATGGGAAAGGTACATAAACTCCACCAGAGGTGCATCCTCAAAAAAGGGTGCATCCTCAAAAAAGGATGCCCCCCGTGGCATACATACACTCCATTTCAGGCACACTCAGCAACACAGGTGTGCACAGGCATGAGACAGAACCAATTTTTATTCAAGGCCGGACTAGTCTTTTGATCTCGAAACTGGCTCAACATATAAACACACGTACACATGCTAACATCAGAGTGAACTGCAACAATTACACGCCAGGACAAGAGAGTCATGATCGGTTGCGACTATTGTTTTTTGGTTTGAAACTGTGCATAGTAAGAAATGGAAAGTTTAGCTTAAACAAATCCATCTAGGTATTTGATATATACTTATTGTTATAATATTGTTATACTGTGAACACTTGTTGAGCGCCTCATCTCGAGATAAGCAAGGCAACTGTATAGCAAAACTTTAACAACAGAGGAGCTTCCTAGGAGACCCACTACACTCTAGTCGTATGCAGCTCTCTGTAGCTTAACACCGTGTTTTTGAATATCATAGTGCACCGAAGCGGTGTACTTAATCACTGTTTGGTTGCTACGTGATTGGTGCTACCTGAAACTGCTGTCATTTCGGCGCATGTTCTGTGTACACCATACAACCGTGTACCAGTTTACCCTTTCACTTTATTCGCGAAGCCACATACGTAGGGTACATGTAATCCCTTATCTGCCACCTGCAATTTTGGCAAAATGACTGGGATCTTTTACGTGCTACTGCGGTAACGCGGGGGTGGAACCGGACACCGAAATGAGAGTCAGCAGAGAACTGACTGACTGTAGTTGACCCTGGAGAAGAAAACTCTCCAGCCGCTCGGCCTGCCGGGAACTGAATCCGCGACCTTTCGGTCACGAGTCCGACTTTAAACATACAGCCCAGCTGTTATTAAAAATGGCATGACCTTGGTGTTTGTGGTAAAATTCACTTGACGATAAGATGCATACACTGAACTGACGAAGTGTTCGCCTGAATAGTTGGCGTAAGAGTTTGAGGTAATACCATTTTTGTCTTCAAACTGGCTAGAGTTTTGCAGTTTTGTAAGACTGAACATCGCTCAATTTCTTAAAAACAAACACAACAAACAAAGAAACAAACAACAACAACAACAACAACAACAACAACAACAACAACAACCACCAAACAAAACAAAAAAAAGGGCAAGATGCCTTTTATTATTAGTTTAGTAAAGTTCCTATCACAGATTACCTTAGTCTTTTGCAAAAGTTTTTCTGGCAGACTGTTCGCAAAGGGGTAAAAACTCCAGAAAAGCCAGAAAAGCAAAGTGCAGTAATCTCCCTTGCTTCCACGTGCGCTATCTCTTTCGCTCCACGGACAAACAGTGAACATCCATCCATCGTGTCCGGCTGTGACTGTCACGGACTGGCGTCGGCTTCCTTTGCTCTCCGTGTGCACGTCGTCTGTAGTAGCTTGTGCCACCAAAATCAAACACCGCGCAAGTAAACAAAACGGAAGAAATCGATGAGACAAGAGGCATGCCTCAGTCACGGTCAAAGAGACCACACCGTTTAAATAAAAATAACTGTCAAAAATAACACTAAAATAAGTATATATACTTCTGGATCTGACAAGCAAAAACTAAAAGTTATGTAAAAACTGAGAGTTGTCTCCCAACAGTGACTTTAAATTTGTGCCTACAGGGATTTACGTATAGTGTTACTGTGAATGCGATTATATCAACCGGTGTGTTTGATGTGTATTCTCCTTCGGAATTGTTGATGATGATGATGATGAGTTGATGCTTAATGTCCTCAGATGTCATTTGACATATTAGGGACAAGTTGTGACCAATGCCGAAGCACGGTTCAATAAAATCCACATACGTAAGGTGTATGCGTGTTTAGCTGTAACCTGCCACCTGCACTTTTTGGCAGAATGACCGGGATTTTTTACGTGCTACTGTGGTAACACGGGGGTGGAACGGATACCGAAATAAGAGTCAGCACAGAAAGTCGACCCAGTGGAGAAGAAAATTCTCCCGCCGTTCCAGCAGGGATTCGAACCCGCGACCTTTCAATCACGAGTCCGGTGCTCTAACCACTGAGCTATCCCCGCCCCCCAAGTCTTCGGAATTGTAATAGTGATAACAGTTATATAGTGATTTTGAACGTGAAGTAATGTAGGCGAGTCCCCGCTGAGTGCCGCGTCATTCCGTCCCGCCCCTTTGTTGACACTAGAGGCGGGCAGGATTGCAGTGCCCCCCCCTGCCCCCCCACCCCACCCACCACCCACACACACAACTAGCCACACACAGCACGGCCAGACAAAACAAACACTCATGGCTGAGGCAGCAACAGCCACGGTCTCTTACATAAGGTGGTCATTCAATCTGTTTAATGAGAGCCGCTAATGGCGGTGTGAGAGACGGAAGGAGAATGCCTGCCCTTTGTGCCGGGGCTAGCCCTGTTTACACACATGGTGCTTACATTGCCTGTCAGTCGTCCTGCACTGAGCTGCACGTGCATCCGCCGCCGGCCGCCCTCCGGCATCACTGTCAAAGGAACGATGCGAAACTGAGTGACGGAAAAAGCCATGAACAAAATAGAGCAAGTCATAGTCAGGTCAGAGCAAAATAAAGATTCGTCATATCACACACAAAAAAGGCGGATCCATCGTTTACCACTTTATGCTTGAACTGAGGAGGATTGGGAAAAAATGAAGTTGAAAGATCCAAAGAAAAGTGATATACGAAAGACAGAATTCCCGTAATGGCTTCCCCCGGGTTCTCAGCAGAGACCGAGAGAAAACCTCTTTACGCTTGTACCCACCACGGGTCAGTGTCTCTCAGTGTAGAACAGATCTGAAAATGCTATGTCACTTCATACGGCAACACGTGCAGAGAACTGGCTTGGACATAGTTGGCTTTTTCAGCATTAATCTATAATAGACTGCTGTATTTGTGCCAACTCTTTGTAGACAACGTGTTTTGCAGCAATCGGTCAGTCTTGACTGAAATATGAGTTGACTGATACCGCCACTGAGTCGGTCACGCAAACTCCAAGCAATGGTTTACGACATCCTTCCTTCAACCACTGCCGTATTTAGTTACGCCATAGGGTCCTGAAAACTGTCAGCTAACGAGCAGTTTTTTGTTGGTGCTCAAACAGTAGTAAGTTTGTTACAAACAACTCAGATAAAACAAGGCGTGTCATTTATAGCCGCCAAAAAAGTTTACACCAGCGCAAATAAAACCACAATCGTTTGAATCGAATCTGAACTCCTTCTTTCACCCGGGGTGGATGCGCCTCATGTTTACGTGCGTGCTAGGGCGCTAGGCTGCTTCCACAGTCATATTAGTACCCAAACCTTTCGGAGGGCGCTGACCGCGTCGCTGGACAGCTGCGCGGAGATAAAGAGTGCCCCTTCAGTGGCGTAACTAAATCTGGCAGAGTTTGGAGGAAGGTGCCGGAAAGCGATGCTCGGAGTGTGTCGGTCACGGCCACGGCGACAAACCGGGCCGCCCACGGGTTGGGGCGTTGCCGACACTGAGACTGAGTTAGCGGTGAGAAAATTGACCCTCCATTTCAACTTTCTATAACAGAGGCCAGTCTTGTGCAGTTGTCGGTATGACCACAAACAGCTTATCCTCCCTGTCCCAACTGTGACTTGTGAGCGCCAGGTGTGAATCTCTGCTGTTCATGTTAGAGAAAATATCGAAAGCGGATCTTTTCACACACTTGGAGCACCATACATTGTAAAGTAAGGGGGCGGAGCTAGACATAATCGGCACCATCCAGTGCAGTCGGCAAACCACGCCCCTTCAGCCCTCCCTCACCGTTGAGAATGAAGAGGCTGGAATACTGGGCGACATTTTACGATCTGTTTGCGTCGAAGGAAGAATGATTGAATAGGACTGAAGAGGGAGCGACTTATTGTGGTCTGTTTATGTCGAAGAGAGCATGAACACTGGGCGTGAGTTCATGCTCTGCCGGAAAGGCCGATCACTGAGAATAGGGCGGAATTACTCTGTTAGATCCGGCGACTGAAACTTGGGACAGAAATGACTAGGATGGGAAACTGGGCGACCATGAATGACTAAGATGGAATATTAGGTGACACGCGATCTGTTTACGTCGAAGTATGAATGCAGTGGAATCATCAGTATCAGTGGTGGCACATTGATCTCAGCGTACGACAAAGAAACTCGAACGATGACGAATAGCCGGGGTTGAAACAACCTGCGGTTCGGCAACACATATGATCTGCACTTACTAACGTAAGATTAACACCAGAGAGAGAGAGAGAGAGAGAGAGAGAGAGAGAGAGAGAGAGAGAGAGAGAGAGAGAGAGGTGGCCGGGTGGGGTGGAGGCGGGGGCTGCACACCGTACAGACAAGCGCGGGAAGGGAGCGGGGCAGTCAGTGGTTGGAGCGACGGACTCAGTCGTGATTGAAAGGTGGCCGAGAGGTCTGAGTTCCTGCAGGAGCGGCGTGCTGACTTTATTTCAATATCCGTTCCACCCCCGTGTTACCGCCGTAGCAAGTAGAAGATCCTGGTCATTCTGCCCAAAGTGCAGTTGGCAGGTTACAGCTAAGATACGCATGCACCTTACATATGTGGCTTAGCATTAAGTGACTTGGTGCATGGTTGTATGGTGTACACAGAACGCGCCGAGACGCCGGCAGCAGTTTCATGTGGCACCAGCCATTTCAGCGCTGTAAGTACACCACTTCGGTGGACATTTAAAACTAAACCGCGCTATAAAAAGCTAGTCACTCATGAAATCACGCAGAGCTCAGGAGCTGTGTGAAAGTCGAGGTGGCCGTCCTGGCCTCCCGTCCCTAATAAGCCTACGGATTATGTGGACGTAAAGCAACACTCAACCAACGCAGAATCACAGGCGAACGCAGTGAGTGCTCGAGAGTCGGAAAACAGCACTATATAATTTTAGTTTTTTAAAAGCGACCAGTAATGGGCGCACTCGAAGAGGATGAAGGGAACGGAAAGACACTGGAGCAAATAAGCCAGAAACACTGCCGGATTGGACGGCAATTCAAAGATCGGCAGAAACCGGAAGTACGAAATATGTTTCATTTTCCCATGCAAATTTAGACACTATGGTGATTATCGATTTACATAAGTCAGTTACATACAGCTTACACAATAGGTTTGAGTGGCTTACCGAAAAAATAAGAAACACGAGTTGCGTAACTTTTGTCCTTGCCAACAAGTCTTAGCAGATATGATTTCGCGGTAATCTACGAAGAAAACCTATTTCATGAGCTGTTTATTACACCTATGTACACTTATCATCCTGGTGTAGATTCAGCTTTCAGTGTAGATTCAGTTTTCGGCGACAGCCACTTTACGCCGTGCAGCTTCGCCAGGAGTTAGTCTTGTAATTGTTACTACTACTACTACTGGAAATTTATAAAGCGCCTTCCCTGTGGCTCAAACCACTAAACAAACATAATACAACACACATAATGTACATCAAGATGGAAAATGTTATTAGGAATTTAACAAAAAGCTAACACATAATGTAGACATCAACTAGAGTTCAAGCATAACTATGTGAAAGATGCATACACACACACACACACACACACACACACACGCACGCACGCACGCACGCACGCACGCACGCACGCACGCACGCACACACACACACACACACACACACACACACACACACACACAGCAAATTGTACAGTCCTGAGTTTGCTTTTGAAGGAAAAGAAAGTAGCAGCTGATGTCTTCGGGGGCCGAAGTGTGAGAAAGTGCGGAAGCCATGGTTTTGCGGTTGAAGCGTTGGAGTTTGAGCATGCATGTCTGACGATGAGCGGAGAGCGGGAAGGATGGTAATGGTGTATACTGTAGATAAGACGGGGCGGAACCTGTAATGGTGTTGTAACACATGCAAGCAGTTTTGTATTTTATTAGTTCACAAATTGGGAGCCAATGGATTGTTCAATGCATTTGCCATAATCGAATGTATATACGTTTTTTGTCTTTATATTGACACACAGACAAAAGTCAAACAACACACTTATAGCTATTAGTTTTACAGAAAGCGAAAGAGAAAGAATTTCCTATCACTGTTCTATGCGTTGTCATCGG
>OY757542.1:4266731-4269231 GCA_963584105.1 Alviniconcha strummeri
AACGAATTCAGACAATCACCAGTACTGTATCGGCATAGCTCCTGTCTGTCGCAGGCTGCTTTTATCGGGAAATCAACCATTGTTTCGACACGAGAATCTCTGTCTGCGACTCTGACAATGACCAACACATTGCCTATAATAACCCTCCCCCACCACCTCCTCAAAAACGGGAAAACAAAACAAAACAAAAAACAAAAAATCTAACAACACTGGAACGTATAATATTATGCTTGTTCAGTTGCAGCTAAGAACAGAGCGCAGTCTAGTCGCTAATAAATCATTCAAGCAACACATTTGATGCGTGTAAATCGTAGGCCCTCAGGTAGGCTACTCAATAGAGGGAACAAACCCCGCTATAGAAAGCTCTGCGCTCCTCCTCTTCCTATCAGTAACCAATTGCCAGAATACTGACCATGTGTTAGTTTCCCCATCTGGCTGTCTACATGCACACGGCATACAGGCTCTACCGTCAGTTCCAGCTTCTTGAATGATGCTTTACGTCCACAGAAACCACAGTTCACTGGAGCCGGGAGGAGGGTAAAGATGCGGAATGCTCATCGATCTCCATCTCCCTGTTCACACAGCCCCTGAGTTCTGCAGTTCCAACTGCTGTGGCTCGGACACATACAGATGGAGAGTAAACGCTATGTTTAAGTGCTAACAAGATGACATGAGTCCATGCTGATTGCTGCTTTCTGCTTTTCCTCATCAGCGAAGAACTTTGTGCACGAGAGATTCAAACACACACGAGGTTAAAAAGAACTGTATTTATTATGACAAAACACAACATGCGAGTGTTTTGGGGGTAATCACCTTTTTCAAGCTACAAAACGACAACAATTAACGGTGAAAAAATGAGATGTAGACAACTATCCGCTTTGGGTTGAGCTGTATTAGTGATGTTGCTTTGGTGTCCAGTGTTTGGAAGTATCATCAACTAACACGAGGTACTTCAGCCCACCTAAACAGTACTTTCTTACTCCGTCTTGATCATGAAGTGTACCGCTTTACGAACCTTCTTAGGAAAAACCTAATCTACTAACCGCAGTGGTCTGTGTACAGACTTGACTGCCATGTTTCCTTTGCAATGTTTTGCTGAGCAGAAGAACAATCGGTGTTAGTAACGTGGACATTTTGTGCCTATTGTCCTGCCTGATCGCTGCCTGATTGTCCGGCTGGACGGGGGATTTGGGTAGGGTAAGAGTTCCTAGGTATGTTAGGCGATATCACCAGTGATGACCACGCCGAAATTGCGAGGTCGCATAGCAGACTGAATCTATGTGTTACTTTAGCATCTGCGATCGTGTTACAGTTTTGTTGTGTTGTGAAGAAAAAATCTTAAACAAGAATAACTGCTAGCGTTCTAAAGCGATCAAAACACATTTATAAAGGGTTAAAAAGGACGCTATTTATTTTGACCAAAACAACAACAACAACAAAAAAACACCAAGAAAAACAAACAAAAATCGGCATGCCTAAAAAGGTCCTGCTTGGTGGAATTTAGTTCTTCTGCACTTTGTGTTGGTGAAGTTTCTAGTCTAGATAAAACAGCGGGCCTGTAAAGGTCTTGGTCTCGACTCCGCTTCGAACGATGATCTCTTGAAATTTTGCCGTTCATGGACACGGCTTAGTGACTTTGCCTCCCACGGTTTGTAAAAAAACAAAAATCTCCCGTAACATCTGTGCCCATCCATTTGCTAAATCATTCTGGTGGTGTCTACTTGTGGCGTTAGGTATAAACCCCCTCTCCTCATTCACCCCCCCCCCCCCCCCGCCGCCTCCCCCCCTCCCTCCAAAGCCTCTAGACTTGTGTCAACAGTATTTGTGTGGACGCAGTTAGACGTTCTGTTTTCCTTTATTCCCACAGAATACAAAGGTCCATTTACCTGTGCTTTGAAGATTCTCTGTCGTGTATTTAATTACTGAAAACTAATTAATTACTGAAAAATATGTTCTTTTACACATTTAAAGTTCCCTGTCACATAATTTTCGGAAAAACAACATCTGTTCTTTTGAACTTTGAAAAATTCTCTGTCATGTAACTAATAGACGATCTTCGGAAATCCAGGGGACTGCACTCGGTAAGTGCCTATAGGCATGGCCTGTATATACAGGTCCAGGCCTGCGGGTGTAGCGCAGAGTAGGCACGCTTTTGTTGGGGGTACAGTGAGCACGTGGGCACGATGACGGATACCCGTAAACAAAAGGCAGAAAAGGCATTAGAAATGCCGATCAAACACTCACTGCTCGCGGGGAACGTGCAGATCGGATAGTAGGTTCCCCCAGCTGGTAGTCTAGTATAAATTATAATAGTTCCATGACTGAAGATTTCAAATTGTCGCAGATCGGATTTTCTCCCCTGCCACCTCCATTCAGGGGACTTCACTCTCCCGGAGTAAGAAAACACTGTCAAATTATCTTCGCCTGTTATTTCCGGAAATCGTCTATAATCGAAAGACAACCGTTCTTCTGCATTTTGAGAGTTTCCTGTTTTATAACT
>OY757542.1:4274231-4279871 GCA_963584105.1 Alviniconcha strummeri
CTGTCTGATTGGATCGCCGCTCATTCACTCACTCTCTTACAGATGGATGGATTCATTAATCCAGTGTGCCAGTCTGCGAGTCTCCCCACTACGTCTGCATACAAAACCTAGCTCAAGACTGTCCTCTTTAGACAGGCCTTTTCACAGAGCTCGGTAGACCATTATTGCGAGCGCAGATTACAGCTGTACATCTACGTGTTCGTCCGGTAATGCTGCCTGCTAGCGCACTGATTTCTGGTTATGCAAAATAATGTGCACCGTAGAAGAGCTATCAATACTACTACTGCTACTACTACTACTATTACTACTACTACTACTACTACTACTACTACTACTACTACTACTACTACTACTACTACTACTACTACTACTACTACTACTACTACTACTACTACTACTACTACTACTACTACTACTACTACTAAATAGGGCTCCCCTGACGTGGAGAGATTAAAATAAGTTGTTGTCTTACCTGTACTGCCTTTTAAACTTTCAGCTAACCCATGAAAGTAGCTGTGTTTCACACGAACAGATACTGACAGTTAAGGTCAATTTGAAACTTTCCCCACGTCCCGCTGCCGTTTGGAAAGAAACACATAGGTACATTTTGGTGAGAAAATGGCTTAATTAATTTCAGGAGGGCAGCGGTCAAGCTGTTCCCAGTATAATTATTTCAGTTTAACAGAAAATCATGCTATCTCTATCTGATCAACATTTTCTGGGTTCGCCTTCAATATAAAAAGTATAACTGCGTCCTTTTCACAACAAATCCTAACATTAGCGCGCGCTCATGCAGCAAGCAGCCAGTACCTTTGTTTTCTTTTTTTATGACCTAGTTTCTCGGTGGTCTGAAAAAACGGAAACAAACCAACAAGAACACACACGCACACACACAAGAAAGAAGAAGTGAAAAATGACTTAGATGACTTTTTCCATACTGCTGTTTCCAGCTGACTGAGGGTTACGTTTTCCAGTAAGTATTTCAGAGGACCAGCACACGAAGATTAAAAGAATCCATGAAGTGGTTCGAAAGATACAGGTCTGAGGGTCGGATTTGGGGGTGTTTCCGGTGCTGACCACTGGACCAAGAAACAAGCTGAAGGGAAGTCAAAGAGCTAATCAGCACGCAAAGCACGCGGAAGCCCTGGTCCCTGGAAACATATAGATACTGCTAAGCATAATAGGTAATGGAAAACGTAGGTACCGGGAAACAGGCACTGGGGAATATAAATAGGCTATTAGGAAACATAGGTACTAGGAAACATAGGCACTGGGAAATATAAATATGCTATTAGGAAACATAGTACTTGGAAACATAGGCACTAGGAAATATAAATAGGCTATTAGGAAACATTGGTACCGGGAAACATAGGTAGGCTACTGGAAAACATATAGGTACTGAGAAACATAATAGGTGATGGGAAAAGTAGGTAGCGGGAAGCATAGGGACTAGGAAATATAAATAACATAAGTACTTGGAAAGATAGATAAGTTGTTGGAAACAGCAGTCTACTTGCAAACATAGGTACTGAGAAACAGCTTAGGTACAGGGAAACATGGGTAGACTCCTGGGAAACAGAGGTACTGGGAAACATAGGTAGGAAACAGAGGTATTGGGAAACATAGGTACTGAGAACATAGGTACTGAGATACATAATAGGTACCGTGAAACATGGGTAGGCTACTTTGAAACATAGGGACTGGGAAACAGGTAATAATAAACATAGTAGGTACGAGTAAACAAAGGTAGACCACTGGGAAACATAGGTACTGGGAAACATAGGTACTTGGAAACATAAGCACTGAGAAACATAGTTACTGAGATATATAATAGGTACCGTGAAACATGGGTAGGCTACTTTGAAACACAGGTACTGGGAAACAGGTTATAAGAAACATAATAGGTACGAGTAAACAACGGTAGGCTACTGGGAAACATAGGTACTGGGAAACATAGGTCCTGGCAAACATAGGTACCGGCAAACATAGGTACTGAGGTACATAATAGGTACTGTGAAACATAGGTAGGCTACTTTGAAACATAGATACTGCGAAACAGGTAATGAGAAACATAGCAGGTACGAGCAAACATAGGTAGGCTACAGGGAAACATAATTACTGGGAAACATAGGTACTGAGAAATATAGGTGCTAGGAAACAGGGAGGCTAATGAGAAACAGAGGTACTGGCAAACGTACTGGGAACAGGTAATGAGAAACACAGTAGGTACCGGCAAATAATTATAGGTAGGTTATTAGGAAACATGGGTAGAGGGTAGGTTACCATGATGAGAAACATTTTGGCCACCAGAAACACCTTCTTACAAAGCGCTCGTAGCTATATAGATGTTGCCATGCAGCATCAAATGGCAACGTTCCTATGCTTATTCTTTCATGTCAACACAGATGACAGGTTTCATTGATTGATGCACGACTTGTTCTTGGCTAGCAGTTCACTGAGGAAGAGTGATGCCGTTATAACCAGACAATGTCTGTTACACCTGCATGCATACGCGCTCGGGCGCGCGCACAGCAGCAGCAGCAGCAGCACCACCACCACCACTACCACCACACCACCATCACCACCACCACCACCACAACCACCACAACGACCACCATCACACACAATTCTCATATTTTCAGTCAGCCCATGTTTGCATTCAACTTCATTCAGTGATAACTACCTAATAGTTTGCATCGGAATGCACAGAGATTCCGACGAGAGGGTGCCTATATACTTAAGGCCATACTGCAGTCACCACCAGCTAGTTATAGTGAGCCGGTTTGGCCCAGCGGTAAGGAGTTAGGCTGGTAAGCAGAAGGACCTCGGTTTAATTCCGCTACGGCTCTCGTCTCTCTTCAAGAGTGGTGGTTTATGGACATTTTCTGTGTTACTTTGCCCTTCACAATTAATGGTTAAAGTAGCTTTCGCATGCGGTCCATCTTAATTTCAGTTTGGACAGAGAGGACGTAGACCTACCACAGAGATTATATGGTGTGGACAAAACACCGCTCAACCACCTAGCGAAAATGTTTTGATTGTATTCTAAAGCAGGGCTCACACACACACACACACACACACACACACACACACACACACACACACACACACACACACACACACACACACACGCACGCACGCACGCACGCACGCACGCACGCACGCACGCAGGCACGCACGCACGCACGCACGCACGCACGCACGCACGCACGCACGCACGCACGCACGCACGCACGCACGCACGCACGCACGCACAGAGGAGCTATTCTGGTGGTGACAGTGCAGCGTTAGCTACAGTCTCCCTCTTCACCCACCTCATTGAATCTCGGTTTCCGGCAGTACCTCCTGGGAGACAATTCGGCGTAAAACAAGTTTAACCAAACCAAACCAACCATCAGCTGATTAGTTAGTTTGTTGGTAGCTGGATTCCGGTTAACCTCATGTTAACCACACAGGGTCATGTCTCCACCAGAATGATTGCACGTTAAAGTGCCGAGCAGTAAGACACGCCACCGAACACCTCGTTTTGCTGCTTCATTCCTTGCGAAGGACAGCTGAGTGACGATAAACATGCACTTTACATCGTTAAACCTGTGCTGTAATTAACCCTTTCAGTGCCCATCGGACTCATTTGATGTCACTAACGATGACCATTCCATCTTTATAGCAGGCTGTATAACATTCTGCCTGAATTCCAGCTTCTTGCGAACACCTACGTACAGCAAAGTTATCAAAAGCAGCATTTGCAGACTTCTTAACATTTCCCCCAGTGTTGTTGTTCTTGAGAGAAACTCTGTGTGTGTGTGTGTGTGCGTGTGTGTGTGTGTGTGTGTGTGTGTGTGTGTGTGTTGTGTGTGTGTGTGTGTGTGTGTGTGTGTGTGTGTGTGTGTGTTTGTGTGTGTGTGTGTGTGTGTGTGTGTGTGTGTGTGTGTGTGTGTGTGTGTGTGTGTGTGTGTGTGTGTGTGTGTGTGTGTGTGTGTGTGTGTGTGTGTGTGTTGAAGCACTCTTCAGTCACAGTTCCGCAGTGACAAAGGTTTCAGGAAAAACGAAAATCTGGAACAGTGTGTGGTGTTACTGTTGTTTTTATTTTCTCCAGACATCACTTTCCTTGTGCAGATCTGCTCCCCTTCTCAGCACCGCATCATTTATTGTTATTTTGAGCGGCATATTAGAAGCTTACTTGTTTGACGCCACAAGAACTACTCTGTTACTGTCTACTGACATGCTTCCATGAATAAATAAAAAGTACGTTTAAAGCAACTGTTCTAATGTTGTCTCGGTGGCGATAGCAGTTTCTCGTCTGGCCGTTTTAGGGTTGAATCCTCGATCGCTGTTTTTTGTTTTGTTCACTTCTTTTTGTCTCCAGCTCCACCTGTCATCAAAACGATCGATTGCGTCGTGTCCTCGGCTTTTGTCCCAACCGTTGACAGATTTGACTGGATAAAGACCTTCTTTCTCCTTTTCCCCTCTATGGGGCCAACCTGGAAATTGTGCGCTCGTGTGATGCAGATTCTGGGACAAAAAAAAAAAAAAAAAGCACCGACGTCAATGGGACAGTGGTCGGTGATTGCGGCTTAAAGACGTAAATGGGTTGAGTGTATAAATGACACGGCCGTCTTGAAGGACAGTTTCAAAGGGCGACGTTGGGAAAACTTCCGAGAGACTTGCTCACTGCGTTTTAGCATCAGGTCACTGAAAGCAGAAGTCAAAGACACTGCTATGCATAACAGTAAAACCTTCAGTGTGGAAAAAGACAAAAATTCATTGGGAAAAGGTTACAAAAATTGCAAGCACTGTTGTGACTTTCTACACCACACGTCAAATGTTCTCCAGAATTTACGATAAACCTCATATTTTCGTGAGAGAGAGAGAGAGAGAGAGAGAGAGAGAGAGAGAGAGAGAGAGAGAGAGAGAGAGAGAGAGAGAGAGAGAGAGAGAGAGAGAGAGAGAGAGAGAGAGAGAAGAGAAGAGAAGAGAAGAGAAGAGAAGAGAAGACATTATTACACAAGGATAACGATTTAAGCAAAAGTCGTTTTTTTTTTTTACAAATCTGTCCCTGATGACAAACACAGCAACACTCAATACGTCAAAGACGAATACAAGTAGTTGCGGTAAACTAAAATATATTTTAAGAACAAAACAAAAACAACCATTACTGTCTAAAACTTCGCAACATATGGGGTGTAACAGAGAAAAAAGGCAACAGCTAAACAAGTAAATCAAAAGAATTAAAAAATGGAAGAAGAAGAAGAAGAAGAAGAAGAAGAAGAAGAAGAAGAAGAAGAAGAAGAAGAAGAAGAAGAAGAAGAAGAAGAAAGAAGCAACAAGCGGCCGCCTCTACCTTAAGAAATAAAACTAAAAAAAGACAGAAAGAAGAAGCGAATTGTTAAGAAGGGCTTGCGGAGGTAGGCGGAAGTCCTGCGCAAGCGTAGACGTATTTGTAAGACCTTGGAAAGTGGTAAACAGCACCCCCGCTCCCCAGCAAGCGTGCGTGTTCGGAGTTTTTTGTTTTGCTAGTTGTCTTTTTTCCCCTCCCCTTGTGTGTGTGTGTGTGTGTGTGTGTGTGTGTGTGTGTGTGTGTGTGTGTGTGTGTGTGTGCATGTTCATACAGTGTGTGTGCTTGCATGTGCGTGCACGTGC
>OY757542.1:4280071-4285071 GCA_963584105.1 Alviniconcha strummeri
AATACAAGTCAGACATACATTATGCCCGCGATGCCATCTTCTGCCAACATGTTGGAAGAGAGAGATGATGATGATGATGAACCTACATCCTCTGGTGTCAGCCGGTTTGGCCTAGCGGTAAGCGTTAGGCCGGTAAGCAGAGGGGACCTGGGTTCGAATCTGCTGCGGCTCTCCTTTCTCTTCAAACTATGGTCTGTGGACACTGTCTCGTGACTTTGTCCCTCACAATTACTGAAACGTTAAAATGGCTCTCATCGCTGCCCATCTTAATGCAGGAGTCATTCTGGTGGTGACAGTATACCGACAGGTATATAATCTCCCTCTTCTCCCACCTCCATACCCCCTCCACCCCCCCCCCACCCTTTTCCCCGTCCCTAATAAGCCTTATGGTTTCTGTGGACATTAAGTACCATGTTTACTTACTTACATCCTCCGTTTCGTTAAGTTTAACGAAATAACGTGTCAATACAACTCTCCCACATTTTGGCCCACGCATCCCCAGTGCTAAGCTTTTCCTGTGCCAAGCTGCATGAATGCTCTTCGTCCACTGCCACCAATGATGTTAGAGTCTGTCGACGGGGGACGGGTGTGGGGGGGGGGGGTGGGGGGGGAGTGAGTGATTTTGAGGAGCGGAGGGAGAGCGTCGTACATCGCCGGATACAAGGTGCCACTTGGCTGCTTGCCGGCTTAATATCTGGTGACGGTAATACGGCCCCTCGGCGCCACCATCCCCGATGCCTTTCTCCACTTGTCACCATTGTCAGGCCGCTGAAAGCCTGTTGACAAATGAATTGACTCTCTTTTGCTCGCCTAACAATTTCATTCTCTCCCTGCAAACTGGCGACCAGTCTACAAATTGGCGCCAATCAGTCACGGCTCACCGCCCGCCTCGCTAAAAGGCGGTAAAGCGGAGCCGCGCAAAAGGGAGGTAATGCTGAGCTAGGGGAGATAAGGCGGTGCGCCGATGGATAACGAGCTGTTTGTGAAGGGGTGGAGGGTAGGGGTGCAGGGGTGGGTGTGGGGAGGGGATGGGGGGTGGGGGGTGGCCACACAGGAAAAGGGGACTAACTCATGCTGTGCGTCGGAGCTCAGGAGCTGTGTGAAAGTCGAGGTGGCGGTCCTGGGCTTCCGTCTCTAATAAGCCTACGGTTCTGTGAATGTAAAGCAATACTTTATCACCATCATGCTGTGCGCACTAACTGTGATCAGAAAGAAGAACACGAGGAAGGAACGGGTATGTCCGCTGCGTCACAGCAGAGATACTACAATGTCTCTGGTCACAGTTTCCACTGCGATCAACAGACTGTCGTCACGCCCCAATCGCTCGGGCGACCTCGTGACGGATACAGGAGCTGTGTGAAAGTCGAGGTGGCCGTCCCTAATAGGTATATAATCTCCCTCTTTCCCCACCTCCATACTCCCTCCACCCCCCTTCTCCCCGTCCCTAATAAGCCTTATTGTCTCCGTGGACGTAAAGCAACATTTAGAGCTAGTTGTGTGAAAGTCGAGGTGGCCGTCCTTGGCTCCCGTCCCTAATAAGCCTACGGTTTCTGTGGACGTAAAGCAACACTTCAACCAAGCAACAATGAGCTTAAAACCAGCTCTCTGTGTGTCAGTGTGTTGGACATAGTCTCTGACGCGAGGTGGTCGTCCTGAACTCCCCGTCCCTAATAAGCCTTATGGTTTTCTGTGGACGCAAAGCAACATTTGAAGAAGAAGAAGTGCAATCCGATTCAATCTTCTTTCAGTTCGGTTCAGTTCAGTTCAGTTCAGTTCAAGATGGTATCTATGCGTTCGGAAAAGCCATAATTATGCGCTCCACCCCGTCTGTCAGAAATTTTCCAAAACGTCGCCACTGGAACAGTTCCAATGTTCTCTGACTGACGATGGCCCTCTCTCGTCCGTCAGCCGGTTTGGCCTAGCGGTAAGGCGTTAGGTTGGTAAGCGGAAGGACCTCGGTTCGATACCGCTTCGGCTCTCCTTTCCTCTTCAAAAAGGTTGTGGTTTGTGGGACACTGTCTTGTGACTTTGTCCATCACTTCCTACTGAAACATTAAAATGGCTCACATCGCTACCCCATCTTAATGTAGGAATCATTCTGGTGGTGACAGTGTAGCGATAGGTATATAATCTCCCTCTCCCTCCACCTCCATACCTCCTTCCCCCCCCCTTCTCCCCGTCCCTAATAAGCCTTATGGTTTCTGTGGACATTAAGCATCATGTTTACTTACTTACTTACCTGCTCTCTCGTCCTTTCAAGGAAGATAGTCTAGCGCTTCCTCTTTCCACGCCTCTCTCCTCCAGGCGATCGAATGTGTGAAGTCCGTGGCTTTGTGCCCGCAGGTAGTGTCTCAAGCTCCTCAACACTTCCGATCTTCCAAGAAGCAACGACATGTGAGGGTTGCTTTGCCTGCCAGTCTGTCTGCTCGGTCATTTGTTGCACGTTAGCACTTGAGGAGCATGCGCACAGGGCGGAATCCTCCTGGAGTAAGTAAGTAAACTGGTGCTTAACATCCACAGAAACTGTAAGGCTTATTAGGGACGGGAGAGAAGGGGGAAGGGGGCATCAGGTGGGGGGGAGAGGGAGATTATATACCTATCGCTACACTGTCACCACCAGAATGATTCCTGCGTTTAGATGGGCAGCGATGAGAGTCATTTTAATATTTCAGTAGGAAGTGATGGAAAAAGTCACAGGACAGTGTCCACAAACCACAACCTTTTCGAAGAGAAAGGAGGGCCGAAGCGGTATGAACCGAGGTCCTTCCGCTTGCCAACCTAACGCCTTACCGCTAGGCAAACCGGCTCACATCCTCCTGGATCGAGTCTCTACCCCTTGCCCTGTGAAGTGGGAGTGGTCCGTGTTGCAGGTGACTGCAGGTTTGCTTCGTTAGACCGATTTGCGTCGGTCGACGAGTGACGGCTGAAATAACCCGTGTACGACAGAACACAATGCTCCAAACAACTACCTCGATCCCATCTCGACTCTCCTCCCCTCCCCCTCCCCCCCCCCCCCCCACACACACACGCACCGTCCTCTCTCCGGTTCCTAGCTAATGTGATGGGCGCTTTTTTATCTGGCCCAACGAGACTGGGTGACAAAGATCGAGCAGATTAAAGTAAACGAAGCGATACATCGTTACGAAGCATAACCGGGCCGCTCATTTGCTGAACCTCCTCTCCTCCTCTTCAAGTGAGCCGGTTTGGCCTAGCGGTAAGGCGTTAGGTTGGTAAGCGGAAGGATCTCGGTTTGGTACCGCTTCGGCCCTCCTTTCTCTTCAAAAAGGTTGTGGTTTGTGGACACTGTCCTGTGACTTTGTCCATCACTTCCTACTGAAACATTAAAATGGCTTTCATCGCTGCCCATCTTAATGCAGGAATCATTCTGGTGGTGACAGTGTAGCGATAGGTATATAATCTCCCTCTTCCCCCCACCTCCATACCCCCCTCCCCCCCCCCCCCCCTTCTACCCGTCCCTGATAAGCCGTATGGTTTCTGTGGACGTTAAGCATCATGTTCACTGACTATCCTCTTCAAAAATAAACCTACCTTCCATGTTTAATTATAAAGAAGCCGGCGACAGTGATACACTGGGTTGGTGCAGATACCGAGGTGATATAAGCGGACTTGGTTGGTGAGAGTCGCACCTTCAACAGCTTGTGCTACGGACATTGTCTTCGTGATTCTGCTCCGGCATAGCAATTGGAAACAGCAGTTGCAGAGTACACCAGTTGCTTCGCAATGGCGAGGTCGCCACTGCCTTAACCTCTTCACTGCCCCAGCCTGTAAAATTCCGGGCTGAAAGATGCACGGACGCACCTCAAAAACAGTACAATTTGCAGTCTTACAAGAAATGAGTTTTCAGTGCTATGCGTTTTGATGAAAATCCTTTCACATGCCAGCGCGAAAACGAAAACAATAGGCTTAAGCGTTTCAAATTTCGCAACTTCTATTGGACATTTTCAAGTGACATGGCAGTGAAGGGGTTAACATAGTTGTTCTGGCGGTGGTCCACAGCCTCCTCGGGTCTTTTGTGGGTCGGAGAGCGCGGACCACCACTCATTACTGTCCCCCCCCCCCCCACCCCCATCTCCCCCACCCCATCCCCGTCCCTAATACGCCATCGCGCTTCTGTCGATGTAAAGCAATATGTTTACTTACCCTGCTTCAGGGGCTCAGTAGGACCAAGGAGACCAGGAAACACTTGTATAACGTGCTGCATGTATCGGTCGGGGTGAAGGGGGGTGAGGGGTGGGGGGTGGAGGTGGTGGTGGTGGGGTGGGGTGGGGTGGGGGGAATCTTGGTGCAGATCTTCTTCTAAACCTGCTGAACCACCCACAGCTTTGTCCTGAACCACCCACAGTTTTGTCCTGACCACCCACAGCTTGAGGCCTTGTTGTAGACTGAGGCAGTCTGTTGGAGACCGCTGCTGCGAAGTGCACGTCTCTCTCTCTCTCTCTCTCTCTCATCTCTCTCTCTCTCCTCTCTCTCTCTCTCTCCTCTCTCTCTCTCTCTCTCTCTCTCTCTCTCACACACACACACACACACACACACACACACACACACACACACACAACACACACACACACACACACACACACACACACACACACACACACACACACACACACACACATGCACATGCACACACACATACACACACATATGCGCGCGTGCACACACACACACACACATATATACACACGCACGCACACACACACACACACACACACACACACACACACACACACAACACACACACACCCACACACACCACACACACACGCACACACACCACACACGCACACAAATGCTGCTTAGACCAAAACTTTACCGTTCGTGTCTTGGGTGTGGATGATCAGATAATAGATCCTGTAAAGACCGGCGAGATTGACTCTCAACCACCGTCGCTTGGTTCCGTCGACATCGGGATTTGTCAACGCACACCAGGGAGGTCGGTTCCAGGGAAATCCGTCCACAGCTCTGTTAGCTGTGCCTCT
>OY757542.1:4290071-4306399 GCA_963584105.1 Alviniconcha strummeri
AAATTTGAAATTCTTAAGCATTTCCGTTGTTGTTGTTTCCTTCTTTTTCTTTTCTTTTTCGCATTAGCATGTGAAAGGAGTTTCATCAAAATACACAGTATTGAAAGTAATTTGGAACAGAAATTCAGAAATTAACAGGTTTTAACACAGAAAATACAATGACTGACATTCGAATGATTTCGTTATCTTACTAGGCATTGTATGTGTGTGTGTGTGTGTGTGTGTGTGTGTGTGTGTGTGTGTGTGTGTGTGTGTGTGTGTGTGTGTGTGTGTGTGTGTGTGTGTGTGTGTGTGTGTGTGTGTGTGTGTGTGTGTGTGTACCGTCGATTTCCTTGCCGAATTGTTTCCTCAAGGTTTCGACAGAAGTTCCAATGTCTGGGTAAGCGAAGCAGAGCTGCCCGTCCACATATATTCTCAGCCCTCTCAACCTAATCAGATTTACTGTCGGATAAGAAGAACCAATGATAAAAACCTGTGTGCTGTTTAATTTCATCATTAAGCTCAGGTTAACCTAAAAGGAAGGGAATGAAATGTGAGGGCTCCGGATAAGAAGAACCAACGTTAACGTCAGCATTGGAAACCCCTGCATGTTTTTCACTTCATCATTAAGTTCATCGTTAAGAGGAAGGAAATGAAATGGAGCGTTCCGGATAAAAAGAACCAATGATAAAGTCAGCACTGGAAACCGCTGTATGTTTTTAAGTGGAGGTTAGGTGTAACCTGAGTTTAAACACCAAGTGCTCTTGCGGGGAAGGAGGGAGGGAGGGAGAGAGGCGGGGAGGGAGAGAGGATGCGGACAACAGGAGCCAGGGCCAGATTGGCAGGTTGATAAGGAGGAAGGAGGGGTGGTGCATGGGGGCGGGGGTAAGCAAGAGAGAGAGAGAGAGAGAGAGAGAGAGAGAGAGAGAGAGAGAGAGAGAGAGAGAGAGAGAGAGAGAGAGAGAGAGAGAGAGAGAGAGAGAGAGAGTAGCATAAAGCATCAAGCAATACCACTATGCGATGCAGTTAGCATCGGGCCAGCTTATTGTTTTTGTTTTCAAAGTATGTTTTTAACTTCATCATTAAGTCCACCGTTAGGAGGAAGGAAATGAAATGGAGGGTTTCGGATAAGAAGAATCAATAATAAAGTCAGCATTGGCAACCCCTGTATGTTTTTCACTTCATCATTAAGTTCACGCTAACTTAAAAGGAAGGGAATGATACAGAGGGTTCCGGATAAGAAGAACCAATGCAATGCACCTGTCAGCACTGGAAACCCGTGTGTTGCTGTTATACTTCATAATTAAATTCAAGTTACTTAAGAGGAAGAGAATTAAATGGTTCGGGGCTAGCTACCAATTCCCTAACCGGGTTCAGCAACTAAGAATGTCGCAATAGCTTTTTGCGTGAAATGCTAGAAGTGGCAACAGCGGCGTTTGGCTCACAAGCTAACGCATTCTAACATAGCGAAAGACCGATGGATTCCAAACAAAACCTTGAAAACAAGTAAACACTCAAGTTAAACGATGGCGAGAAATATATACACTCTACAACCTGCCATAAAATGAGGCAAACTGAATTCGACTGAATGCTGGAATAAGTTTTATTTCGTTCAGTTCATGTCTGCATACTGGCCGATAAATCCCTTCAATCTCTAAAAACATTCAGTAGGCCTCTCGTACACCAAACTCCAAGCACTGGTTTACGACATCTTTCCTCCAGCCACTGCCATAATTGATTACGAGTACGCCATAGGTCTCGAAGAACTGTCAGCTGAAGAATAGTTTTAGCTGGTGCTCAAAATGAAGTAAGTTTGTAACATACAACTCTGACTATACCCCGCGTTTCTTTTATAACCGCCCACGTTGCTTACGCCAGCGCAAAAACAAAAACGAAACAACAACAACAACCCAAAATCGTTTGAATCGAGACGGAACTCTCTCTCTCTCTCTCTCTCTCTCTCTCTCTCTCTCTCTCTCTCTCTCTCTCTCTCTCTCTCTCTCTCTCTCTCTCTCTCTCTCCCCTGGACGGACGCGCCTCGTGTTTACGAACGTGCTTGGACGCTATAAGTAAGTAAACATGGTGCTTAACGTCCACAGAAACCATGAGGCTTTTGGACGCTCTGCTGCTTCCACAGTCTTATTAGCACCCAAACCTTTCGCCGGGATGGCGCTGACAGCGTCGGTGGACAGCTGCGCGGAGATAAAGACCAAGTGCTCCTTCAGTGGCGTAACCAGTTCTGGCGGAGTTTGGAGGAAGGTGCCGGAAAGCGATGCTCGGAGAGTGCACATGAAGCCATGACTCAAGCACGATTTTTTCGTGAATGCGCACAACGTTGAATTGTTGAACGTTGAAGAAGGTGCCGGAAAGTGATGCTCGTAGTCACACTCCGAGCATCGCTTTCCTTCTCCAAACTCTGCCAGAACTGGTTACGCCACTGAAGGGGCACTCTTTATCTCCTCGCAGCTGTCCACCGATGCAGTCAGCGCCCTCCAATAGATTTGGGTACTCATAAAACCGTGGAAGCAACCAATGCGTCCAAGCACCTACGTAAACATGAGACGCATCCGCCTCGGGTAAAAAACAATTTTTTTTTTTTTTTTTTAAATAAAATATAAAAAATAAATTTAAAAAAGGCCGTCTCGATTTAAACGATTTTGGTTTTATTTGTGCTGGCGTAAGCAACATGGTCAGTTATAAAAAGAAACATCTCATATAATTTGAGTTGTCAAACCTACTGCCATTTGAGCACCAAGGAAAAACTGACAGTTTTCCGAGACCTTTGGTGTAATCATTTATGGCAGAGGTTGGAGGAAGGATGTCGTAAACCAGTGCTTGGAGTTTGGCTCGTAGTGTGCTCGTACACTTAGGCTACAACGCGCCATACTATAGTTTATAATCATAGTCCGAATGGTTTTACCATCTTTGTTTGTCCCTAGATCCAGTTGATACAGCTTCAGGGAGGTTATGGTGTAAGGATGAAGAAGATCGAGCCTCCACCAGGCTTCATAGTCATCCTGTTGAGTTATAATGCAGTTGACGGAGCCAGCTTTAGTGGACATAATCCCGGATGTCCGTCCGTTCACCGCCGAGCAAGCTTCAGGTGATACGCTTGAACGCTGTATATTCGCTCGGCTGGACATCGTGGCAGGTTTGTTGAAAGCTACATTTATTCGGAACGTAACAAGGCCCCCTGTCGAAGAAGAGTTAAAAACTGGATATGAATGAATGAATGAATGAATGAACATTTTAAAATATAATTATGGCGCATGAAAACTTCCACACGGAACCTTACATGTCCACAGCGCCAGATACACGCAGTGCGTACATGTAGGCTCTCACAAGTTTTGAGGAGTTTTGAACTGAATATGAATGAATGCATGAATGAAAATTTACAAGAAGTATGGAACATGAAAACTTGCACACGAAACCTTGCATGTTCACAAAGCCAGATACATGCAGAGCATACAAGTTTCGAGGAGTTTTGAACTGCATATGAATGAATATAAATTTACAAGAAATATGGCGCATGAAAACTTCCCCACAAAACCTAACATGTTCACAACGCCAGATACACGCAGTGAATACATGTAGGCTCTTACAAGCAAAAACTACCAAAAGACATTCATACCAGTAAAGTAAAAATAGTCCCAGAAACGAACCCAACCACTCTCTCGCGAAACTGCAACTATACATAATAATTAAAATAATGCAGAAATATATACAGAGTTAACATCTATGCATAACAACTGAATAAAGCAAACAAAAAGTATGGGGAAAAGAAGAAGAAGAAGAAGAAGAAGAAGAAGAAGAAGAAGAAGAAGAAGAAGAAGAAGAAGAAGAAGAAGAAGAAGAAAGACTCCTCAAAAGCTTCGAAAAGGTAAAAAGAATATGATCAGCAGTACAAACTTTGTGACTGAAAGTATCAATGATTTAAATGATGTTAATTATACAAGCTGTCACCAGCACTGACGCTTTTTTGAGATTTGGTAAAAAATTATAACATTTTAAGGTTATTCAATCGAGATCTGTCACATTTCGCACGATCTTAATCTATTTATTATAGAGATTTACATTTTCTTATCAGCTTTGTTGACTTTGATCACATTACAGGGTCACTGCTGTAGCAGACACACACTAGAATTGCTTGCTTTTTTTTTCTCATGATGTTTTGGTCTGTTCCAGTTCAGATGATATGTGAATGTTCCCGAAAAATCGAGAAAGTTGTGAGATGATGAAAAAGAGTCAAAATAATAACTGTTGGATTGACAATGGGCTACAGTTAAACTTAGCCGTATTATAAGTAAACATGATGCTTAATACCCACAGAAACCACAAGGCTTATTAGGGACGGGGGAGAAGGGGAGGGAGGTAAGGGGGGGGGGGGGGGAGGGAGAGTATATACCTATCGCTGCACTATCACCACCAGAATGACTGCATTTAGATGGGCAGCAATCAGTGCCATTTTAATGTTTCATTAATTGTGATGGCGGTAAGGCGTCCGGCTGGTAAGCAGAATGGCCTCGGCTCGATTCCGCTTCGGCCCTCCTTTCTCTTCAGAAAGGTTTTGGTTTGTAGACCTAACAACTAATGAAACATTAAAATGGCTCTCATCGCTGCCCATCTAAATGCAGGAGTCATTCTGGTGGTGATAGTGTGTAGCAATAGGTATATAATCTCCCTCCCTCTTCCCCCACCCCCATTCGCCCGTCCCTAATAAATCGTACGGTTTCTGTGGACGTAAAGCACCATGAAAGACAGATGAGTGCTTGGACCCCATGGGCAAAATATATGGAACCCTCAGAAATGTTAACATTTTTGACACGCCGGACACTCAAACGGCCGCATGGCCCAACGCTCACCATACACAGACTGTAATGTGGTACTGTCAGGTAAGGACAAGGTAGAAAGAACAACAGTACTAGTTAGAAGAAGTCGAAGAGATCACGCCGTGGTATCGCTCGCCGAGATATATGCCGAGATATGTGCGGTTCGAAGTGTTTTAGTTGTTGTACTGGGTGTAAAACATCAAGTTACTAATTTGCGTTTGTTTTTTTGTTTTTCAAAGAGAGCACTTTGACGGTGTCTGATCAAAAACGTGCTATTTTCGAGATAAGCAAAAGAATAATATTATTAACAAAATCAATGGGTCATTTCAAAAGGAAATCCTGTACTTTCCCGGCTGTAAAATCATATTTTTAGTGTGGCTGATATTTCTTTGACGCAGACATTTGATCAGGTCAACAAAACTGATATGAACACATAAAACTCAGTGTTGGTTATTATCGCGTCAAAGTTGAAAGTCCTAGTTCAGATAGTCTTTAACGAAATCCCCCTGTTAACAGTTTTCACAGGATTCGTAAACACGCCAGTTATCTCCCTTAAACACATACATATAGTAAGGCATGTAACGTTGGAAAGAAGAATGGGAGGGCGGAGACGGGGTGGGGGTGCAGGATAATGGACAGACAGAACACTGACTTAGATTCTGTGGTACTGTCGCATCAGATCTATTCGGTCGACAGCCGCCCCAGCAGTGACAGTCCTCTGTTCTTGCCTTGTCAGCCGGTGTCACACAGGGACTGGTTCTGGTCTTGCCTGAAAAAGCCAAAAGAACCACGAAAACAGCCCAGCAAATTATCTATAGCCACAGAACCACGAAAACAGCCCAGCAAATTATCTATAGCCACAGAACCACGAAAACAGCCCAGCAAATTATCTATAGCCACAGAACCACGAAAACAGCCCAGGAAATTATCTATAGCCACAGAACCACGAAAACAGCCCAGCAAATTATCTAAGCCACTTTGACCTTGAACACAATTTGATGTACACGTGATATGCTGAGCTCTGTGCTGACCCGGCTCTTTCTCGATCTAGCTCTATAGTGCCCCGGTTTCTTCTTGCCCCAGCTCTATAGTGCCCCGGTTTCTTCTTGCCCCAGCTCTATATTGCCCCGCTTTCTTGCCCCAGCTCTTTGTAGTCCCGGCTCTTTCTTGCCCCAGCCCTATAATGTCCCGGTTCCTTCTTGCCCAAGCTCTGTAGCGTCCCAGTTCCTTCTTGCCCAAGCTCTGTAGCGTCCCGGTTCCTTCTTGCCCAAGCTCTGTAGCGTCCCGGTTCCTTCTTGCCCAAGCTCTGTAGCGTCCCGGTTCCTTCTTGCCCAAGCTCTGTAGCGTCCCGGTTCCTTCTTGCCCAAGCTCTGTAGTGTCCCGGTTCCTTCTTGCCCAAGCTCTGTAGTGTCCCGGTTCCTTCTTGCCCAAGCTCTGTAGTGTTCCGGTTCTTTCTTGCCCAAGCTCTATAGTGTCCCGGTTCCTTCTTGTCCAAGCTGTATAGCGTCCCGGTTCCTTCTTGCCCCAGCTCTATATTGTCCCGGCCTTTCCTCGGCCCAGATCTTTGTTGTCCCTGGCTCTTTCTCGCCCCCAGCTCTATATTGCCCTGGCTCTGGCTTTTTCTTGCCCCAGCTCTATATTGTCCCGGCCTTTCCTCGGCCCAGATCTTTGTTGTCCCTGGCTCTTTCTCGCCCCCAGCTCTATATTGCCCTGGCTCTGGCTTTTTCTTGCCCCAGCTCTATATTGCCCTGGCTCTGGCTTTTTCTTGCCCCAGCTCTATATTGCCCTTGCTTTTTGTAGTAACTGCTCTTTCTTGCCCCATCTCTATGTTGGCCCGGCTCTTCTTGTGCCAGCTCTATATTGCCCCTGCTTTTTGTTGTCCCTGCTCTTTCTTGCCCCAGTTCTATATTGTCCCGGCCCTTCCTCGCCCCAGAGCTTCGTTGTCCCTGGCTTTTTCTTGCCCCAGCTCTGTATTGCCCTGGCTCTGGCTCTTTCCTGTCCCAGCTTTCTTGCCACAGCAAGCACACACACACGCAGGCAGGCACGCGCGCGCGCGCGCGCGCGCACACACACACACACACACACACACACAGAATAGAAGTCGTTTTTGGTGTATGTTATGGTCAAAATTATTATTTTCAAGAGTGCTGCGTGTACTGACCTGGCTTGTATTTGTCAGTTACCTTGTGCTATATATCTTCCGTTTCCAGAGTTATTCTGGGTTTTTGAAGTAGTTTAGTGCTCCTGCTAATACAATACTTTTTAGGTCTCAGCCAGCTTCCGTCGGCGACTGTACCAGTTAGCGTTGCTAACGTAGTTCATCAAGACCAAGAATGATAATTTGTTATAGCCAACGGGAACGTATATTTCAAAATTAAGACAAAGAAGAATTTGTTACAGCAACGGGAACGTATCAATTTCATCATCAAGAAGAATTTGTTACAGCCGACGGGAAAGTATCAAGAAGAAGAATTCGTTAATCCAACGGGAATGTATCATATATTACAAGATCAAGATTTTTTTTTTACAGCCAACGAGAACGTATAACATTTCAAGATCAAGACCAAGAAGAACTTGTTACAGCCAACAGGAACGTTTCGTATTTCAAGATCAAGACCAAGAAAAATAATTTGTTACAGGAAACGGGAACGTATCTCATTTCAAGGTCAAGACCAAGAAAAATAATTTGTTACAGGAAACGGGAACGTATCATATTTCAAGATCAAGAATTTGTTACAGCCAAAGGGAACGTATCATCTTTGAAGATCAAGACCAACAAGAAAAATTCAACGGGAACGCATCGTATTTCAAGATCAAGACCAAGAAACTCACCTGCCTGTACTTGCCATTGGACCTCGTGGGTCCAACAGAGCAATAAAAGTATCAATAATCCCGACATCTTCCCCAAAAACTGACTGAAAAGCTTACAGTTCGCAAAGTAAGCAGTGTCAGTGTGGAAAATCTGGCTGCTCGCCGATTCATTTTATTTTCCAAACCTTCATTTTCTGAAATGAGAATGATATCATGCTTTAGACCAGTGCTGCATGATACCGATTTGGAAACGTGACGTCAAAATACTGACGTAAGAGCTGTTGCATTTCTCCCAAAGACGCGTCATTATGTTACTCGCCAGGCTAGCCTGGGCACTATCAATTTCCCGGTAGCTCATAGGATATACTAACCATTAGATTAAAAAACAAAAACAAACGATTTTGTACCTAAATAGTTTATCGTACCCCATGGTAAAGCGCTAAACCTAAAACGGCAATAGCAGTAGCAGTAGCAGCAGCAAGAACCATTTTGCTTATGATGTCACCGACAGACTCCCTGCACACAAAATGGCAGCACCCATTGTCCTGTTTTCGCGACTTTCACACGTCAGTTTCAAAGAAGTGGGACAACAATCCAGTGAAAAACTTTTTTTCTTCTTCTTTTCTTTGTTTGTTGCATTCCTATACTAACACAAGAGAATCTGCTCATTATCTTTATTTGTCTCTCACAAACATCTTTCACGTTCACACATTAACCGAAAGCACCACAATCATTTCGCATTGTTTTATTCATTCAGCATGGTCAATGTACAATTAAGATGCGTGCGCGCGCACACACACACACAAACACACAGAGACCATATTCACCTCCACAGTGGTGACAGAATATTCAGACTGATGAAGGTGATCGCTTGATGGCAGAAGACAGAGTAGCAGGTAGTGTATGGGTGTACATGTAGGCAGGAATAAGCTCAAGTACACACACACACACACACGGACCATTTTCACCTCCACATTGGTGACAGAATATTCAGACTGATGAAGGTGATCACTTCATGGCAGAAGATAGAGTAGCAGGTAGTGTACATGAGTGTACATGTAGGCAGGAATAAGCTCAAGTACACACACACACACACACACACACACACACACACACACACACACACACACACACGGACCATTTTCACCTCCACAGTGGTGACAGAACATTCAGACTGATGAAGGTGATCACTTCATGGCAGAAGATAGAGTAGCAGGTAGTGTATGAGTGTACATGTAGGCAGGAATAAGCTCAAGTACACACACACACACACACACACACACACACACACACACACACACACACACACACACACACACACGGACCATTTTCACCTCCACAGTGGTGACAGAATATTCAGACTGATGAAGGTGATCACTTCGTGGCAGAAGATAGAGTAGCAGGTAGTGTATGAGTGTACATGTAGGCAGGAATACATAAGCTCAAGCACATAGGCCACACACACACGCACACACACACACACACACACACACACACACACACACACACACACACACACACACACACACACACACACACAGAGAAGAAAACTGATACGTCGCTATAATGTATAATGTTAAAAAAAATTTTTAAATGGTGTACATCAAAAACTGACTCCAAAAAAGGCAACCCCCTAAACAGCCCAACCGTCAATTTTGACAGTGTCCAAAACACTCCACCATCTATCTCCCTGAAATGTATGAATGTAATTTGTATGCCCTGGGGCATCTTACAAAGCTTCTGAAGACTCTACAGGCTTCACAAGCAAGTTTGACTGCCTAGCAAAATTCACTCTCTAGAGACCATACTTCAGACCACTCAGGAATGATGTTATTTTAACGGCTAGTGGCATCTTTCTAGTGCTTGACGTCCGCAGAAACCATAAGGCTTATTAGGGACGGGCGAATGGGGGTGGGGGAAGAGGGAGGGAGATTATATACCTATCGCTATGCTGTCACCAGGTGGGCAGCGATAAGAGCCATTTTAAATGTAATGTTTGATTAACTGTGAGGGACAAAGGGACAAAGGTGGGCAGCGATGACAGCTATTTTAATGTTGGATTAACTGTGAGGGGCAAAGTCACAAGACAGTGTCCACCGGCAGCAGGTTTGTTTCAAAAACAAGAGAGAGACAACAACAAAAAGTGACATCTACTTCTCCGGGAAGACAAGAGCCAGCCATAACACAATGCTTACAGCTATAATACTCCACAGTTCACACACACACACACACATACAGAACGGAATTGTGTGTCTGTATAGAACAGTACACAAGAGCGTAAAATTGTATATGAGAGAGAGAGAGAGTGAGTGTATGTGCAGATACGAGTTTTATGCAAGTTTTTGTCTTACTTACTGGTGAAAGTGCTGGCATACTGCAGGCCTAATGCAGCTTTGGGTCTGTGCTTGCTGTGCAGAGGGGTTACTCTTGTACCCACCACAGGATTGTTTGTCATGATTAGGTATAAGCGTTTAGGGCTAGACTGCAAGGTCAGGCTCACTGATATTCTCATCATTATTATCATTATTTCTGAATATATAAAAAAATAACCCCCCCTCCTCACTCCCTCACCCCACCCCGCACCCCAACTCCCAAAGACCCATTCATCACACTCAGCAGCCTAGACCCCCCAAAAAGGCCCTAGGCACAAGCCGCCGACCCTTTCTCGGGTGTGCTTTTTCCACTGCCACCCACGTCCGTCTCCACGCACCCTTCGCTCCGCCCCTCCTCCACAACCTCCACCGCACTGTCCGTCTCCCACCCCTCCTCCTCCACCTCACTGACTTCCTCACAGCTCCCCCCCTCCTTGAACAAGCCCGCTATGCTGTAGGACTTGGTTGCTGGGGACAGCGAGGCGGGCTGGAAGAGGCAAAAGAGTCCCCAGGGCCTGGTCCGGCTGGGCACCTTCTTGGACTCCATGCACTGCAGGGCCTCCAGCATGGAGCTCTGCAGCTTGCTGAGGTAGATGGCGTTGACGTTCTTCCCGATGTTGTGGCAGAGGTCCAGGGGGTTCTCAATGTGCATGGGGCTGGTGGTGGTGGCCCCCCCTTGCCTGCTGAAGGTGCAGCCCTCGATGAGCGAAAGGCCATGCGCGGCGAAGTCGAAGTGGGTGTAGAAGTGGAAGAATTCCTGAAGAAGCTCATCTGCAAAAAAGAAACAAAACTTAGTAAAATTTTATCTTTTTATTCTAATTAAGCGAGTGTATATTTTTTATTTTTCGTTCTAATTAAGCAACTATATTAAAAAATATATATAATTAAGCAAGTGAAACTGTTTAGCATTTAATTACGTTTTTATGTGTGAGGAGCCGGGGTGAAGAGTGAGGGAAGCAGGTTGGAAGCATGAATGAAGAGTCACAAGTCAGAGGTTGCTATAACTTTTATTTACACCAACCAGGAAACAGTGTAGGCTCTCCCCTGAGATGAAAACATGAACATAGGCTGCAAAAGCAAATAAACAACCTGCCTCTGCAGGGACACAAGGGGAAAAGAGATGCTGCAGGCCCAGTGCACAAATGTTAACACTTTAAATAATTGGGGCCATAAAACTCACAACCAATCAAAACAGAAAGGATGACAGGGGAAAAAACAGGTTAAAGGGTCATGGCCCAAAACACACAATGCACTCAGTTACATCGGTACTTGTTATTATTTGTCAAAGGCAGACAACTGAATTTCCTTTTTAAGGATTAATAAAGTATTAGTGTATTGTTAAAAAAAAATTATAAAAAAATGGTGCTGGCTCCTTGCAGAGTTTGGCCAATGGTATACTGGATGATTAAGTGTAAAGATGAAGGCATCAACCTTTTAAAAGTGAGAAGAAGAAAAAAAGAAAAAAAGAATAATCTGGACACCTCCCCCCAAACAACAACAACAAAATAACGAAAACCATATTTTTTTTTTTTTAACAAGCAAATAAACTGACAAGAACAACAACAAAACAAACAAACAAACACCACCAAAAATGAAAGAACCCACCACCAATTCCAAACACACACACACGCACCTCCACAATTACCAAAGTGCACACCCATTGCGCGCGCACACACACACACACACACACACACACACACACACACACACACACACACACCTGCACATACCTGCATACACACCCATTCCAGACACAAGCACCTCCACAATTACCCATAAATACACCCATTCCAGACACAAGCACACAAGCACCTCCACAATTACCTAAAGACTGTGTGTTGGTGGACTTGCTAATTTTTCTGATGTCCGTGACGAAGGCATAGTCAACATCATCAATGGTGAAATGATCCTCTGGCCCTGAAATAAACTGCCTTGTGAACACTCGTTTCAAACACTGAAACAGTTTCACATAAGTCTTTACAGAGTGTGTGTGTGTGTGTGTGTGTGTGTGTGTGTGTGTGTGTGCGTGTGCGTGCGTGCGTGCGTGCGTGCGTGCGTGCGTGCGTGCGTGCGTGCGTGCGTGTGTGTGTGTGTGTGCGCACTCTGTGTCAATCAGTCAATGTTTTATTTTATGTCTGTTCACATTGAGGTGATATCAGACATAAAACAACAACAAAAACACACACACAGAAATGCACACACACACACAACCCCCCCCCCCCCCCCCCCAAAAGAAAACCCCACCAGAACTGATGCTATCAGTATTATACAAAATATCTCTTACATTGTTGCAAGCATTAAAGTCATATCCATTTTCCTGAAATAACTCTGTGGTAATAGGACATTCAGGTAGTATGTGCTTAACAGATAGGATATTCTTACAAATGCATGTCACATTTGGTGAATATTTAGTGTTCCATGTATTTAGATGTAACTTGTAGATTACTCCAGATTGCTAAATACCTTGAACAAGAAGGTATCGCAAAAAAAAAAATTCAATTTGTTTATACACATTCAAGTATTGAAATAATCTCATGCGACAATAGTAGTAGGTTTTTCTGTATGATGTTTCAGACGTTTTTTATTGCACCTTGTTTAGCTAATTTATCTGATGTTTCATTAAAAAAAAAACTCCAATCTGTGTAAACTCTGTGTATACATGAGTGTGTACAAGTGCATGGTGTGTACTTATCCAACAATGAAATTGCTTGCTGTTAGCTAGTGTGATTGCCCTCCGCACCTCCCACAACCCCTTACCCCATCCCCCCAATGTTTTCTCTCTCTCTCTCTTTCCATTTTGACCAGATAAATTTCACTAACGTACACAGCCAAACTATTTAAAGCACAGCAGTGCACATTGCAGTTTGCCGTGCTAATTTTTTTGAGATAAAAAACTCCATTGCTTATTACTATCATTACAATTATCCTCACACTGAATGCCTCACACGCCAGCAACTGGGTCAGCGAGACTGTTTTTGTTTGTTTTGTTTTTAAATCTCTGTTGCTTATTACTATCATCCTCACACTGAAAGCCTCACATGCCAGCAACTGGGTCCAAGTGAGCAGGGTTAGTGGTTAGTCTCAGTGGTTAGAAAAATGGACTTGTGATTGAAAGATTGCAGGTTTCAATCCCTGCAGGAGCAGCAGGAGAATTTTCTTCTCCAGTATTTTGGTATCCATTCCACACCTGTGTTACCACAGTAGCATGTAAAAGATCCTGGTCATTCTGCCAAAAGTGCATGTGGCAGGTTACTGCTAAACGCGCATACACCTTACGTATGTGGCTTTGCATGAGGTGACATGGTGCATGGTTGTATGGTGTACACGGAACTTGCACTCAGATGGCAGCAGTTTCATGTGGCACCAGCCATGCCAGCGCTGTAAGTACGCCACTTTGGTGGCTATTCCAAAACGCACTATAAAGAGCTAGTCGCTCATGTATAATCACATGTGAGAGCAGTGACTCTGCTCAAGAGTGGAGAATAGCGCTATATAAAAGCAACAGCGTGTAGCGATAGGTATATAATCTCCCTCTGGATCTCCCCCCTACCTCCATACCCCCTTCTCCCCATCCCTAATAAGCCTTAAGGTTTCTGTGGACATTAAGCACCATGCTTACTTACTTACATCATCAGACCATGTAAAAACAACTGACCTGCCAGAGCCTGTAGGTGCCGGATAGATGGCAGCACTGGCGGTGACCGGGTCTGCAGGAAGAAGACGAGCATGGCCAGCAGTGTGAAGTTGGCGGGCCAGGGGCCCGGGTGAGAGCGGGTCACGTCACAGGACTTGGCCCACTGCTTGATGGTGGTCATCAGGACTCGAACACGAGGGTCGCTTTCGCCCAGCAGGAACATCAGCTCAGACATCTTGGCTCCTGACCTGTTGGAGCAACACTGGAAGCATGAACAGATTGTGTTGTTGCTGTTGTGGTGGGGATCACTATTGGAAGCATGAACAAACAGTGTTGTCATTGTTGCTGTTCCTGATAGATTCTGTTGTGGTTGTTGCTGGTATTTCTGTGTGTGAATGAGTGTGTTGCATGTGTGTGTGTGTGTGTGTGTGTGTGTGCATGCATGCATGCATGCGTGTGTGTGTGTGTGTGTGGTGTGCATATATGGATGTAGGTGTGTGTGTGCATGGATGTGTGTGTGCATGCATGCATGCGTGAGTGTGTGTATCTGTGTGTGCATGCAAGCATGTGTGTCCATGGGTTTATGTGTATGTTTGTGTGTGTACACATACAACTGCCTGCACACACATAACTTCACAATCACTCTATTTCCATTATTAATTGCTGTTTGCATCCACCCATCCAAACTGGCCTCTTCCAGCTGTGTGGAGCAGTGGGTAGGCATGTCCATGCTCTGTAGCCAAGGGTTGTACCCATCTTTTCTCCCTAGTGAAGAGTGGGGAAGAAAGGTTCTGGTCAGAGAGGCCACTCAGCTCCATTTGACAGCCTTATAATATCCGGCTGAATGTAGAGTTGTTGTCACTGGATATACGTTATATCCAGTGACAACTGTACTCAGCACAACAGCACAGAAGAACAGCACTGTATCGATCACCACTGAGCCACTCACAGGTTGGTGTAGGAGAGGTCACAGTCGATCTCGGTGGCATCGTGGCGGAACTTGATGATTGGGACCCGAGCGTTGAGCACTTTGACGATTCCGTAGGCTGAGGGCATGAATGCTCGCACCATTTCTCCCACAACATCCAGGCACTGCTGGCCAAACACGCGTTCATCCTCTGAGCCACGCTTTGTCAGGAAGCGGAACTTGCTGCCCATGTCTCTTTGCTGTGCACAGCAGAACCACAAAGGCAGATTATCTCACAGCTCAACTCTCTCTCACAACCTGATCTAGAAACAAAAACAAAACATGCAAAATAACAACAACAACAAAACGAGAGAGAGAGAGAGAGAGAGAGAGAGAGAGAGAGAGAGAGAGAGAGAGAGAGAGAAGTAGGATGCTCTACAATCAAGGCAAAGTAACGTTCACAAATATTATGTAATGTTATATCCCTTATGAAGTATTAAAATACAGTTTCATCACACAGCTTTTTGCCTGTTTACTGATTTTTGCAATGTATTTCTGCCCTGATATAACCATACTGGTTGACTGGGCATAAAAAAAGAAGTTGCAATGTGTTTCCACTGTGTATCTCAATAGACGATTTCCAGGAGTAACAGGCAAAGATAATTTGACAGTGTTTTCTTACTCCGGGAGAGTGAAGTCCCCTGAATGGAGGCGGCAGCTGAGAAGAGCCGATCTGCGACAGTTTTAGATCTTCAGGTATGGACCTATTATAATTTGTACTAGACTACCAGCTGGGGGAACCTTCTATCCGATCTGCATATTCCCCATGAACAGTGAGCGCTTGATCAGCATTTCTGATGCCTTTTCTGCCTTTGTTTACGGGTATCCGTCATCTTGCCCACATGCTCAGTGTACTCCCAACAAAAGTGACTACTCTGCGCTACACCTGCAGGCATGGACCTGTATATATACAGGCCATGCCTGTAGGCACTTACTGAGTGCAGTCCCCTGGATTTCCGAAGATTGTCTATTCTGAAGAATCTGCTTTGTAATTAAATTACTTCTCAGCTAGGAATGCACCGCACCCACCGTCTCCAGAGGATTCAAGGTCACCATCATGTCAAGGTCGCAGCCCTCCCAGCCGAAGCCATTGCTTGCTGATCCAAACGGGTCAATACGACAAAACGGCAGGCTGGATCGAAGCAGATCTTCTACCATAGAGCATATAAGGAAGCGTAGTCGATATCCAACTTCTGACAGTTGTTGCACACTGTGCAGATCTGTCATCTGACTGGAAACCTGCCCAGTTCAAGAATGTCCACCATGCAGAAACATGCGAATTGTCAACAAAAACATCTCACCTAGCAGAAACACAATCCTGGATTCAAGTTTTCAACTACTTTGGAACATCATACTAATAGCTCTTTTTTTCTTATTTTTTTAAATAAGTATTTACAATACACACACAAAAAGACAGACTCCCTTCTTCCACTGTCCATGATATTTGAAAATCAGCTCAGCTCAGGATCTGATAAAGTGAAATATATTTAAATGTGATAAAGCTTACAATGTGTCCACTGTGACCACGGAGAGGAAGGTGTGGGGGTGGGGTGGCGGGGTGGGGGTGGGGGGAGTACAGAGAAGGATGAACATGTGCAGAAAAAAGAAGTACAAAAGCACATGATGAGTGAATGAGAGGTATATTGTAGTGAATGGAGGGATGTATCTGAATAAATGCCCCACACCGATGTGCTTGGCAACATTTTTTTTTTAAAGGGAGAAAAATACAACAATCA
>OY757542.1:4306599-4327180 GCA_963584105.1 Alviniconcha strummeri
TGGGCGCATGTTTGTTTCGCACATTTTTGTTCGCGTATGTGGACATACTTCGGACAGTTCGATTCTTAACTGAACTTTTAGTTCGCCGAACATGGTTCGGACAGTTCGAAGAATTTACTTGTTCTCAACTGGCTTGTAATGAGATGCAAACTTCGGCCCGAACTTGCGCCAGACGTGCAGCAGACAGCATGATCGAAAATGTAGGTTAAAATCAAGTCAGGTCAAGTCAGTATACTTTAATCATCCCTCTCAGGGTAATTCAACTAATACTATCTCATTCTGGGTCTCCGAGACAAGGCTGGGCTGCGCCTCCATAAGTCAACAAATAAACAAATTCCCTCCGAAGCGAGTGAAGAACCTAGCGACACCGTCATCCATTTTTATTTTTATTTTTTCTTCATCCACAGGAGAGCTCTGCTCTCAGCCAGTCAGAGGCAATGTTCGTCGAATAGGGCGAATGTTCCCAGAACATGCTGATCGAAACTTTTTGGACCCCGAATATAGCTTCGACGAATACTTCCAACTAGGTTCGCGAAGAAAAATTCGCCCAGTTAAGAACCAACTAGGTTCGCCGAATACTTCCAACTAGGTTCGCGAAGAAACATTCGCCCAATTAAGAACGGGATAAAAGTGGTACTCTTTATCCCCTCGAAGCTGTCCGACGACGCTGTCAGCGCCCTCCGAAAGGTTTGGGTACTAACGAGACTGTGGAAGCAACACAGCGTCCAAGCACGCACGGAAACATGAGGCGCGTCCGCCCCGGTTAAAAGAGAGAGAGAGAGAGAGAGAGAGAGAGAGAGAGAGGAGAGAGAGAGAGAGAGAGAGAGAGGAGAGAGAGAGAGAGAGAGGAGAGAGAGAGAGAGAGATAAGATAAGAGAATACTTTATTACACAGGGATAAAGATTTAAGCACGTGTCGGCTTTTTTTCAAATCTGTCCCTGAGAGAGAGAGAGAGAGAGAGAGAGAGAGAGAGAGAGAGAGAGAGAGAGAGAGAGAGAGAGAGAGAGAGAGAGGAGAGAGAGAGAGAGAGAGAGAGAGAGAGAGAGAGAGAGAGACAGACAGACAGACAGACAGACAGACAGACAGACAGACAGACAGACAGACAGACAGACAGACAGACAGACAGACAGACAGACAGACAGAGGAGGTCTGCCTCTGTTCAAACGATTTTGGCTTTATTTGTGCTGGCGTAAGCAACACGTGTGGCTGTAAAAGATATAATTTGAGTCGTCTGATACAAACTTACTGTCATTTGAGCACGAACGGAAAAACTGTCTGATAGCTGCCAGTTTTTCGAGACCTGTGGCGTAATCAATATGGCAGTGGTTGGAGGAAGGATGTCGTAACTAAGCCAGTGTTTGGAGTTTGCCTTCCGGAATGACAGTTCAAGTAGCTATAAGCAGCCGCTTGGGATGTCCTAGAACACTTTTCAACCGTGGTGGAATGTTGCTGCTCATTGTACCTGGAGAAATGTTACTGCTCATTATCGCACCTGGCATGCTTCTTTAGCACAGAAAACAGCAGCAGCAACAACAGAACCACATGAAAGAAGAAGAAGAAGAAGAAGAAGAAAGAAAGAAAGAAAGAAAGAAAGAAAATTACAGTAGGAGAAGACAGAACACGTTCTAGGATGGTCAGTGCGTTCTAGCGAGTCCTAGGAACCTCAGAAATATATAATATAGGTCGATTTTTCTTTCTTTCACGAAAAAGTCAAATCGTACTTCCCGTTTATAGTCTCCTCTTAATTTTTCCCAAATACAAGTTCATAAATTACCCGAAAATACAGAAGACAGTAGAGCTGTGAATATATTTTAATAATAATAAAAAATGTATATAAAAAAGAGTCTACAACACTATTCAGAAAATTCCTGTTTCTTTATCAAACCTGATATCAAACTCTGTTACGCAGCTGACGACCAGTAAACACATTTTTTGTTTGTTTGTAGGTTTCTTTCTTCTTCTTTTTGTCCCTTCATAATGTTGGCATTCACTAGTTCTGTCTTACACTGTTTTTTTTTGTTTAAAAAAATTAAAAAAATTAAGTGTATAATAAACAACTACAAAAGAAAGAAAAATAATACAAAAAGGACGAAATGAATACATAATGACAATACATATGGGTGATTGAAAGGATCTAATGAATAAATTTGAAATCGAAGTAGTACAAATTTGTACAGCGGAACTACGCTGATACTAACAAAAGCTGAGGAAATATCCAATAATATTTCACCAAACGTTTAGTCTCGATTTAAACGAATGATAAAAAGCTAGTCGGGTTGTTGAGAGAAGGGAAGGAACTCTGTGTCCCTAACCAAACCGGGAAAAAGGGCCAGTTTCTTCCACTGCACGATCAACTCGGACAACAGGACATGATCAGTTATGGTGTTGTTCATAACAAGCACTTTTAACCCCTTCTCAGCCAGAAGATATGTTCACCTCAATCAGTGGATCCTTCGGCCTGAACATTCACGACGTTTTAAATCTACGTGTCACAAATGGTGCTTGCATCACTTGTAGATTTAAATCAGGGCACAAAACGGAGTAACATTAAAACTTTGTGAAATGGTACAAACCATCTTTTACTTGGCTACGTCAGTCTTGAAAAGGGGTGGGTTACGGCAGTGAAGGGGTTACACTCTGCTCTTGTCACAAAGGGTGGCGGTCTGGTGGGGGGGGTGGGGGGGGGGGGGGGGGGGGGGCAGGGGGTTAGCTTGTTGCCACTCCGGCTAAGATACAGCTGCTGTGCTAAACATTGTATTTGTATTATACGCTGCCACGTAGCCCAGTGTAGTCAAGTCAGTGAAGTCACTTGGAGCTAACACACAATTGTTTTGTTGTATTTATATTATTTGCATTATAGGCTGCCCAATACTAGGGATATTTCAAGTCAGTTAACTGAAAGCTAAGATAAAGTTGCTTGTTTTGTGCTAAGATTTGTATTCATATTACCTGTATTATAGGCTGCCACATAGCCCAGTATTGGGGCTACTTCAAATCAGTTAACTGAAGCTAAGATACGGTTGCTTGTTGTGCTAAGAGTTTTATTTATATTACTTGTATTATAGGCTGCCACATAGCCCAGTATTGGGGATACTTCAAGTCAGTTAAGTCAACTGAAGTTAAGATACAGTTGTTTATTTTGTGCTAAGATTTGTATTTATATCACTTGTATTATAGGCTGCCACATAGCCCAGTATTGGGGATACCTCAAGTCAGTTAAATTAACTGAAGCTAAGATACAGTTATTTGTTGTGCTAAGAGTTTTATTTATATTATTTGTGTTAAAAGTTGCCACGTAGCCCACTACTGGGGATACTTCAAATCAGTTAAGTCAGCTTGACTTTCACACAGTTCCTGAGATCTGCCCACACAAGTTCTGAAAGGTTGTGAGTAATTATTATGGTCTAGGGATTTCTGTGGAAGAAAGCTACTACAGATTCTAGGGGGACCGGAACAAATAATTCTAAGCGCTGTTTTGTGAAAGAGTGCTATATCAGTGACTGACGTTTTAACAAAATCGGCTTTTTCCACTTAGTTTTTAATTTTTTTAAATTTATTTCGTCTTCTTCTTTCGTGGTGCTTTACGTCCACAGAAACCATAAGGCTTATTATGGACGGGTACATTTATTTCTTGTTGTTGATCGCTTTTATATAGCGCTATTCTTCGCTCTCAAGCAGACTCACTACCTTGTTGTCGCATGCGATTCTAAATGAGTGATTGCCGCTTTTTATAGCGCGTTCTGAATATCCACCAAAGTGGAGTCCTGACAGTGCTGTTTGGTTGTTACATGGCTGGTGCCACGTGAAACTGCTGCCGTCTCGACACATCATTGTACACCAGACAATCATGCACCATGTCACGTTCTTCATGCAAAGCCACTCGTGTTTAGCTATAACCTGCCATCTGCACTTTTGGCAGAACAACGGGATCTTTTTACGTGCGACTGCGGTAACACGGGGGTGGAACGGATACCGAAACTACTGTCAGCACATAAAGTGGACCCCGGAGAAGAAAATGTTCCCACCGCTCTTGCCGGGACTGGAACCCGCGACCTTTCGATCACGATCGAGTCCGGCGCTCTAACCACTGAGCTATAACCGATCCCCTGCTGTATTCTGAAAGAGTACTACGTCAGTGATTGCCACTTTAATAGAATCCTTTTTTCTTTTTTCTTTTTTTGGATGAGTTTTTGTCCCTTAGTTTTTTTTTCTTCTCATTTCTTTCTTTCTTTTCTCTTCTTTCTTTTCTCTTTTTCTTTCTTTTTCTTTTCTTCTTCTTTCTTTTTAAAAATTTCCGATCATACCAATGCCTTCCCTCGCTCTTCGTTTGGATGCTGGCCCCTTTCGTGTCCATGCATCGTGCTCTGAGGATTGCTTCCCTTTACTCCCACAATGGCGGCGTGGTTTGATGGCAGTACAAGTTTTGCCGCTCCATTTACAAGCGCTCTGATCGTCTGCTGCTAAACAACGGTCATGGCTAGATTGCCTGATGAATGCGGTATGCCGCCCACTCCGTCCCGAGACTCTTTATTGCTTGGGCGTTCAGCGGAACTTTTCCTTTATGATCCGTCGCTTTCATTTGTTTGTCTCTGATCCCTTTCAACCGTTGGCACTTTATGCCCTGGCGGATGGACACGCAGAGTGTCGGCGGTGACGCACGTGGATATGTATTTATGCACTGCGCAGATGTAGCAGTGCGCACCTGCTTGGGAACTTGTAGCAAAAGCGTTCCGAAAATACAGACGCTGTAAAACGATGATTGTTGTAATGTAAATCTACATTCGCCTGGCTATAATGTTATAGATATATCAGTACTGTTTTGCATATCGTGCACGTGTCCATTGTTTGCTGATCGCCAACATGGCGATTAAGAAATTCCTGCATACTGAACAAGAATGAAATGTTGAGGTATTTAGATCACAAAGGTAAAAGATACTTGAAATTCGGAATTTTAGTGTAGTTATTGACGGAAAGAATACAAAACCGCAGGGTGGATTTGTTTGGGAGAGGAAAAAGAATTAATGAGAAAACTCGATCGAACCGTGTCAATCAGTGAAAAATAAATTGTCTTGCGTGCGTTCGTTCGTACGTACGTTCGTTAGTTCTTTCGTGAGTGTGTGTGTGTGAGTGTGAGTGAGTGAGTGTGTGTGTGTGTGTGTGAGTGTGTGTGTGTGTGTGTGTGTGTGCGCGTGCGTGCGTGCGTGTGTGCGTGTGTGTGTGTGTGTGTGTGTGTGTGTGTGTGTGTGTGTGTGTGTGTGTGTGTGTGTGTGAGAGAGAGAGAGAGACAGAGAGAGACAGAGACAGAGACAGAGACAGAGACAGAGAGACAGAGAGAGTAGGTGGTGCACATGTTTTATGCACGAATGGAAACTAATCACTTATGTTTAGCGTCGCTACAATGTCAGCGAAACCGAGCTAAAATCAAAACAAAAAGATGCGTTACTCTTATAGGGAAGAATTCCTTGTTTGCTATTATCTTTCTTTCTTTTTATTTTTCTTCTTCTTCTTCTTCTTTTATTAAAAAAAAAATTACATATATTTTCTTCTTCTTTTTTGTTGTTGTTGCTTTTAAAGCGATTGAATGTGAAAAAAAAAAAAAATTTTTTTTTAACAAGAACAACAAAACAAACAAACTTTCAGGGAAATCCCCTTCTTCAGGCCACAAAATGACACTTAAACAACAGTAAAACGGTTAAAAACAATGAAAAATGATATGAGAAGTGAAGTAACTGATCTCTTTGTAGTTATTGTGTTTAGTGCTTGCCGGTAGAATGTGTTTGGATTCTAAAACAAAGTTGAAGCAACAATAAAAAACCACGAAGATTAAAAGTAAAAAATAAACATGAATAAAAGAATGAGCAAACAGGGGTACAAACTGGTTTGACTGAGATTTAAGAAAAACACCAATTCTCCTGAAAGAAAACAAGGAAAACTTTCATCAACAAAAAGCAAATGAAAATCGTCGATTGTGTTGCGATTTCTCTGTGTCTCTGTCTCTCTCTCTCTCTCTGTGTCTCTGTCTCTCTCTGTCTCTCTGTGTGTCTCTATGTCTCTCTCTCTCCGACAGTAAACGTATGGATTAATAAATAAAAACGAGAAATGTCTGCGACTGAGTTCGATATGTTACAAGAAGGCTGTATGACCCAACCGAGCCCGCATTCAGTTTCATTTCTCAATATTGTACAAAGATTATAATCACTCGTCGTCCTAATAACCCATAAAGCCATCCACCGCTGAAGATCGCGTCCCATTCAACCCCCTACCCCCCTACTCCTCCCTTTCTGGGTTAGACCGCTTCAATAATAACCAATCAACCGTCTCCCCGATGCCCCTTTTTAGGGAGAACGAAGATAAGAATCATCTTTCCATGCCGGCCCATCATTCCCTATTGCCGGCGTCGTCTTCCGCTTTGCAAGACGTCTGCTTCCTGTTCCGGGCAGCCTCGCTTTCATCCTGCGAGGGACTCTGCCCATTTCTGCTCAAAACGTTTCTCCTCAATTGCTGCTCTTTCCTCGGACGTGTGTCATTAAGGTTGAAAGGACACGGGAGCGGACAAAATGCAGCAAATTATCGCCGGCTCCTGGCCGCAGCCAGGATGTCAATTTAGCGCAGTACAGCTTTCAGGCTGGCAGACATCGGGGATTCAGTGAATGAGAGCTAGCTGGCACTGTGGTGTCCTGGGCCGTCAGGCTGGCAGGGCAGACAGGAACGGGTCCTGAGTTCAAGTCGTGTGTTCTCTTCCTTTTTTTTCTCCTTTTCTTTCTCTTATGCTGAGTTGCGTGCGTCCGTGTGTGTGTGATTGTGTGTGTGTGTGATTGTGTGTGTGTGTGTGTGTGTGTGTGTGTGTGTGTGTGTGTGTGTGTGTGTGTGTGTGTGTGTGTGTGTGTATATATATGTGTGTGTGTGTGTGTGTGTGTGTGCTCTTAAAGATCAGTTTTATATATATATATGTGTGTGTGTGTGTATGTGTGTGTGTGTGTGTGTGTGTGTGTGTGTGTGTGTGTGTGTGTGTGTGTGTGTGTGTGTGTGTGTGTGTGTGTGTGTGTGAGTGTGTGTGTGTGTGTGTGTGTGTGTGTGTGTGTGTGTGTGTGTGTGCGCGCGTGCGTTGGTGGTGGTGATGGTGGTGCGTGTGTGTGTGTGTGCGCGTGGTGATGGTGGTGGTGGTGGTGGTGGTGATGGTGGTGGTAGTGATAATGGCTGTGATGGTGATGGCTCTGGTGATGGCGGTGGTCGTGGCGGTAGTGGTGATGATGATGGTGGTAGTACTTCTGGTTCTTCTTTTCTTTTCTTTTTTAATGGTGCACACGAACACCACATTTTCATTCACGGACACACTCACATGCACTCACACAAATACTCACGCATGTTCACGTGCACACACACACACACACACATAGAGACAGAGAGAGACAGAGACAGATACAGACAGACAGACAGACAAACAAACAGACAGAGGCAAAGAGAGAGAGAGAGAGAGAGACAGAGACAGACAGACCAACAGATATGGACGGACAGACAGACAGACAGACAGACAGACAGACAGACAGACAGACAGACAGACACACACACACACACACACACACACACCCACACACACACACACACACACACACACACACACACACACACACACACACACACACACACACACACAAGCGGGTATATGCACACAAGGGGAAAAGGAGGCAGACAAAATTAATGGACAAAATAAACACCAAATTGTAAAGTTTTTAATTTGCAAAATAAACACCAAAATCGTAAAACGTATGACAATCTTGTACAAAAACCGAAAAAACAAAACAAAAACTGTACACAACAGTCGTGAGAACTACCGTTTGTAATTGAACAATAATATATCTTAGTGACTAAAAAAACAAAAAAACAAAAACAAACAACAACAACGAAAGGCCATAAACGCACGCGGAACCAAGCAACATGATGTTTGTGTTTTGATGTTGTTGTTGTTGACGGAAGTAAAATCTGCTTTTCAACGGAATAACTGTTTTCATTTTTATTCCTGTGATTCGCACACAGAACAGAACAAAGGCCAGATTTAACAGCCCATGGAAGTTCTATCCCAATGAGACGTTTTTACCAGTATGGTAGTCGAAATCTTGAGATGGTTAGATTCCATGCCTGTCTGTACCATTTTATCATCTTCTTCATTTTATTTTTGTTTATATAATATCTATATTTAATTTTGAAAGATATCAAAAATATGTTTGGAAAATATATATAGTCTTCATAGTTGAACATACACTTTTCATAAACTGAGTAGGGCCATTTCATTAACTAAGTAGGCGGGGAAATAACGGAGAGAAATGGAGGGTGGAAGCAAGAGAGCAATGATAACGATAATTCAAAAATACATAATTAAGACCATTTTCCAGCTATTAGGAACAAGATCGTGGTAACTATATCATACAGTATTAGGCTAAGAACTATACGAACAGAACTGTAAAAACGTCCTTCAAAACTTCAGCTACCAGTGTACAGTTTGTGTGCATGGGACATAAGAACCATGTTGTTGTTTTCCCATTGTGGTTACACATGTCCTAACCAGCCTTCAGTGACAGCAAATTCTCCCGCATTGCCCCGTCAGTCTAAAAGCGCGTTTGCCAATAATGGACACAATTTTACTGCGCTGCAGCGAAAAGGCAACGTGAAAATTCTTCACGTACACAATGGGAGGTTTCCATGGGAACTATGGAAAAAGAAAACAACAACAACAACTTGACGATGAGAAATCAGTCCGTTCTGTTAAATGAAGAGCTAAATGACAGTTCTGTTTAAAGGAGTCGGGGATGTATAAAAATAAATAAAATCATGACGTTTCTGCAACTGATATTTTACACCCCCGACACCCCACCCCACCAAAAGAATGAATGAAAGAAAGAAAAATAGTGAGCGAGAGCTCTGCAGAGCATCATTAAAACGGGCAACTTCTCTGGCAGCCTAATGCCTAATTTTGCTCCAGTCTTCCTGCATCTGTATCCGTCAACAACAACAACAAAAAAGAAAAAGAAAAGAAAACGGGGAGGCCAAGCTCTGCAGAGCATCATTAAAACGTGCAACTTCTCTGGCAGCCTAATGCTTAATCCTGCTCCAATCCTCCTGCATCTCTATCCGTAAAAAAGAAGGCCAGAGCTCTGCAGAGCATAATTAAAACGTAGAGCTTCCCTGGCAGCCTAATGCCTACTCCTTCTCCAATCCTTCAGCATCTCTATCCGTAAAAAAGAAGGCCTGAGCTCTGTAGAGCTTCATTAAAATGTAGAGCTTCCCTGGCAGCTTAATGTCTAATCCTTCTCCAATCCTCCTGCATCTCTATCCGTAAAAAAGAAGGCCAGAGCACTGCAGAGCATCATTAAAACGTAGAGCTTCCCTGGCAGCCTAATGCCTAATCCTTCTCCAATCCTTCAGCATCCTCATCCATCCGAGTGAGTCTGCCACCGTGAACTCACAGCACCAAACCCCTTTTCCAAAATAAATAGACAAAAATCATACATACATCGGTGACAGCAAATTTACGAACCTTCCGGTGTGCGCAGGAAGTCGGAATAGCATAGCAACTCGAAGGTTCTCGTATGTACAATTTCCAGCACGAAAAAGCCAATTTGTACAAGATCAAGGGAGAGGGGTAGGGGGACGAGACAAGGAGGTTAGGGTGGGCGGGGTGGTGGGTGGGAATGAGGGGGAGGGATGGGGCTGTGGGGTGGGGGGTGGAGGGGGTGGCAGTCGCAGTGACCACTGACCGAACGCATGCGAAAATGGCACTGCATGTATACACATACAGTAAATCAACTGCGTTTTACATTTCCATCATTATCAATTATCAGTTCATGAACAGAAACAAAAGATATTGTATTAACACAAAACCAAATTTTGCTGATTTTGAGGGTGATCTGGTGCTCGAAACTGACCCCCAAAGCGGGTTTTGTCGAAAGTAGGCTACAAAGGAAAGTAGGTTACACCAGCTGTGTGCGAAGTTAAATGGACAAAGTGCTCAGTTTGCGACATCATTGGACAGCTTCGTGCTGCAATCGTCAAGATGTAAATGATCGTTTTGTAACAAATCAGTGGTGTGTACATTTGCATCACCAAGGCAATGTGTGTGTGTGTGTGTGTGTGTGTGTGTGTGTGTGTGTGTGTGTGTGTGTGTGCGCGTGCGCGCGCGTGTGTATGTGCGTGCGTACGTGCATGCGTGCTTGGGATGGCAAAAATCACTAGACTGTACACAAACTACAGATCTGGAGGAGTAGACAGCGAGTTAAAGCGAGTTTCGAATCCGGGTAGCTACGGTGCTGTTTGGGACTGCAGAAGCCCTGTGAACTAAGAGACGGGTGTGTGCGGGGTAGGAGGGGTAATCTTTTTCCTTAAAAAAAAGTATTTTCAAATAAGTGAAATCAGACTGATCTTACAATTATCATGCTAACAACATGTGTCAGTAAGCTGATGATGATGATGATAATAATGACGATGATATGATGCTACTGATCGCAAACAGTTCATAACATCCAGTTTACTCGCATCGTTACTCTGTCGTCTGTCGAAAACATCTACAGTGAGATGGTTAATTGTAAAGGTAAATTACCTTCGAGACGTAGCACGGGGATGTCCTGATGCTCATCACACATTCACATTCTGTCCATTTAACTTCACAGGTAGATGCATGGTCGTTGTTGAAAAATGTATAGTGCTGAGGAGTATACTTGTGTGGACAATCACATAGAGAAATTATCGTCATCAAGGAACAACTGTTATGTGACCTCAAGGTGGTGGTACGGTTACTAAACAGAACAATCTTCCTCCCATTATGACGTCATATGAGGTACTTGACGAAGCATTTTTCTATCGGCTTGTGAGACGCCACGGACCCTCATGCTCGAATTATGACTGCTCGTGCAAACTCTGGAGAAAGAAAGTTGCAGAAAATCAGTCAACGTTTTTGGTTGGCTGAATCCCTCTGCGAGACTCTTTTATGAAGGAATTGCAACAGAAGCGCAACGTACTTGGCAGGTAAAAGGTTAATGTATTAGACTGCTTTACGAGGCCACGTTTCCACGTCAGATTTACCATGATATAACCGTAATGGGCGTAAAACACCAAGTTACCTACTTGCTTACCTACTACTTCAGATAATCATGACGTTACTCTCTAAAGGTAAATATTTCCATTTTTTGCTCCGAAGATCTCGGTCCTGTCGCGTTTTGTCCCCCTCAAAGTTAAATTCCCCCAACCCCACCCCGAAAGAAGCCTGTTGAAAATTTCATGTCATGTGAATCGAATACTACAGCAAGTACATATAACAAAATTCATGAAACAAATCACTACCTTCGGTCGAAAAACTGTAGTATAATTTATGTTAAAACCTGTAAAATTTGTATTGCGCAAACGTTACACAAGTCTAAATATGACCTGTTACTGGCACACGTGATAATAATTGACAGATCTCTTGTTAAGCCTCGAAAGGGAGGGGGAAGGGGGGGGGGGAGGGAACATGGGGCGGTGAGGAGGGGATTAGGTGTGTCAGCGTGTCATTGGGTCTCCTTTCTGTGAACCCAATTTCAAATGCGGTTTCAGTCTTAGGGCTTTAGGACACTGGGTAAGCGAGAGAGAGAGAGAGAGAGAGAGAGAGAGAGAGAGAGAGAGAGAGAGAGAGAGAGAGAGAGAGAGAGAGAGAGAGAGAGAGAGAGAGAGAGAGAGAGAGAGAGTGGTGCCAGGGAAGGGAGTAAGCATAGACACAGCAATCATTGTGAATCGAATGTCGACGGTAATAATTATGGCCGAAGTACAACTGAAAGCTTAGGTTATATATTTTCCCCTCCCTTTCAAGCTGAAATACGTAACTAAAAGAAAAAATATGTACACGCACGGACACCGAGACTCGTGCGACTAGCACACCGCAGACACTACAATCCAATTGCTCCTACGTTCATGACTGTCGCCCTTTCCTTTGTACGCCACACGATCTACAGTCTCTGACAACTCTTGCTCTACACCGCCGTTTGCTCCAGAATCTGCACTGTGGCAAAGTCAGACCCTTGCAGCTGGGCTCCATGGATGAAAACTAGCGCTATCAAAATTAACTTTTGGCCATCGGGGTCAAAGAATTCAATTACGATCAGTCGCTCTGGCATCATCTCAAGGGGACGTGTTTCTCTTCCCGTAGCTCTGTCTTCCCGCTAACCCTAACAATAGTCCCACAACTGTGTACAGTCAGAATTCTCGTGTGTGTGTGTGTGTGTGTGTGTGTGTGTGTGTGTGTGTGTGTGTGTGTGTGTGTGTGTGTGTGTGTGTGTGTTGTACGTGTGTGTTTGTACGTGCGTGCGTGCGTGCGTGTGTGTGCGCTTAGAATAGTCTCTATGGACAACAATATTTGTTTACAAATACTTTTATAATTATTACTAGAATTTGTGGGAACATGGAACTATGGGGCTACACAGTTGTTGTAACATACAGCTGTAAGGCTACACAGCAGTCAGAACATAGAACTGTGTGGCTATACAGCTGTGGGAACATACACCTGTAGGGCTATACAACTGTGGGAACGTAGAACTGTGGGGCTATACAGCTGTGGGAACGTAGAGCTGTGGGGCTATACAGCTGTGAGAACATAGAGCAGTGGGGCTATGCAACTGTGGGGCTATACAGCTGTGAGAACATAGAGCAGTGGGGCTATACAACTGTGTGGTTATACAGCTGTGAGAACATAGAGCTGTTGGCCTATACAGCTATGGGAAAATAAAGCTGTGGAGTTATACAGCTGTGGGAACATAGAGCTGTGGTGCTATTCAGTTGTGGGAACAGAGAGCTGTGTGGCTACATAGCTGTGGAAACATAGACCTAAGGGGCTATACAGCTGTGGGAACATAGAGCTGTGGGGCTATTCAGTTGTGGGAACAGAGAGCTGTGTGGCTACATAGCTGTGGAAACATAGACCTAAGGGGCTATACAGAGCTGTGGGGTTATACATCTGTGGGAACATAAAGCTGTGGGGCTAAACAGTTGTGGAAACATCGAACCGAGCCCTCATTCCACTGCTCTGCTCAGTTTTCCCTTTGAACTGCAAGGAACACATCAAAGCGTCTGCGATGGGCAAGTCACAGATCATGCCGGGCAAACCAGAATGGCGCGCTGAACTTCAGGTAAAAATATAGTGACGCGCTATTCTGCCTTTGCATAATTATTATTCGCAACATGGATGCATTAGCACAGGCCAATAATTATATGCTACAGTTGCAGCAGCAAAAACGCATACATCCAACAAATCTATCACAAGGTTTTCTAAAAATAACTTCCACTTCCATTGGTCAGCTGACACTCTTGGCACTAACATAGCATCAACGTCGCACAAACCATCTCAGTATACCCCCTCCCCCCCCCCCCCCACCCCCAAAAAGAAAGAAGAAGAAGAAGAAAAAAGAAAAAGAAAAAAAGAAAAAAGAAAAAAAGAAAATGGTACTGTGCCTGACCGAGCGGTGCATCCTTATGTATGCAAACTTGCCATGCCACTGTCTCTTCAACAAACAAACAAACAAGCACGGAAACAAAGCAGCTTTAAAAAAATAACCCGAGCCCAAACAAACGGCCGGCCCTTCGTACTATTGCGTACATATACAAATGTATACAGAACTGTGTGTACAGCATAATAAAGTGTTCTTCACGCTCACTACTTCGACACAAGCGTATATTTCATTCTTCTCAAATAAGACATTCAAGATCATATATATATAAGGTGGCCAGTAGCAAGGTACAGTCAATGCTTAAAAATCTTGAAATAAAAAATAAACACGCGTTGAGAAATTAAAACTTCTACTTTTTAAATATAAAATTATCTTTGGTAAAAAGGTCAGAGGTACAGAGTTGTCTTTCCATCTCGTGGTGATATCCCCTTCCAACAGGTCCCAAGGGGAAATAACCAACAGGTCCCAAGGGGAAATAACCAATCAACAGCTCGGAAACAGGAACAGTCTCGCGTTTCGATAAGGCTCAAAAGCATTCTCGCTTTCCATTACGTTCGCTTTCGGTCCTTGCAAAGAGAATCGGCTTCTTTCGTTCGCTTCCCGCTGTGTAAATTGTTTTTTTCGCCTCTAAGTATTATACAACCCGCCTTCGAAAAGTTCATTTTCGTGTGAACCAATCATTTAAACAATCTTTTCGGACACACGTTTGTGTGTTTTGTGAGAGTGTGTTCTCCAGTTAGAAGTCTCCGGAGTCTATCGGCTCGAAATCCGTATAGAGGTCAGGGAAAGTGGACATACAAATGTTTAAACATTTGTAAACACACGCAGTGTGTCTGATTACGTTGATATGTTCTCATCATTCTTCGAGGGTTTCGATTTTCAGTGTTGTCTGTTGTGTATATTTTGTGTGTTTCAAATCCTGTCGTCTTCTCAATGCTGCAAACGTGTCTAAATGCTGTCCATCGAACATGGTGCTTAACACGCAGCAGCTGGGCAAGTGAACTGAGTGGGACAACACAAATCATAAACAACGTGGCAAATTACTACCCACTAGCATCCGGACAACCACCATGAACCATCTGCCTGACAGAAGTCGGCAGAGGCGAGAGCGACACCGACACCGCCTCGACTGACACCGGTCCCAGCAGTTTGCCAATCTCGGCAGCCTTCGTCACAAAAACATATTTGTTCGTTACACACGAGACAGTAGATAGTTATACGTTTATTCCATCTCATTCATTCTCCCAGAACGTCCCCTCATGTCCTCCGTAGTATGAACTTTGACCTTTATATAAAGCAATTGGTCGCCTGTAACAGAAGAAGAGGAAGATATCTACTTTCTCTGGATACATGTCGTTGGATAACCGAATGCGGCATGCATTGGCTGCTTTCCACTGGTAGCATCTTTGACAATGCTGAGCAACCCAGCGCATTGGTATTTTATTTTATTCACTGACTGTTAGTTATCCTTTCTGCCTGTGGGAGTATAGCGGGAGGATTGGTACAAGAGCAGTTGTTGGTTATTTCCTTTTCCGTCTTCTTCGCTCTCGTATAGGAGTTCTGATTCTCGCGCTTGTCCGCACATAAATGTGGTTGAAAATTGGTCAGAGGAATTATTTATCAGTTCAGTTACCATAGGTCTATACGTGAAGCTGTTGGTTGATTGTCCCCACACTGAAACCAACCAATATGTCAATGATTTGGTGTCAGTGTTGGTTATCAGGTTACAAAATCCTCATACGCTTCAAGATGTATGTCAGCAGTTATGGAGAAATCATCCTTTCCTGCATGACGTCGAATATTGGCAAATGTGAACATCGCACGTCGTACATGCCTGATAATGAATATCGTTTTCCGTTGTGATCAGTTTTATGCACGCTTGATGTTGAATATTGCCCATGGTGAACACATTCATGCACGCTTGATGTTGAAAATTGGCACGCTTGCTGGTGAACGTTGTACAATGTGAGAAAATTCATGCACGCATGGTGCTGAACATCGCCAGATGTAAACGCATTCATGCACGTTTGATATTGAGCCTTGATCCGTCTGTTGTGAAATAAATTGTACATGCTTGATGTTGAATCCGCATACCCTCTACTTGAGGTGTGTGGTCTCGAGAATTTCAAGCACGTGAAATGTGGAATATCGTCTTTTGAGAAGAATTCGTGCAAGGTGCGTCATTGACGTTTGGGGCCGTTGCCAATATGTCCTTCCACCACACGTTTTAGTCATCGAAAGTCTACCAATTTTGTTGGACATCCTCGATCAAGGCTTGAGGCTCTTAAAGACAATTCCGTGTGGAACATCCTGTTTCGATCAGTTTTGAAGTATTAGTGATCACTGACCTATGTGGTCAGTCTTGAGGTTCTTATAGACATTTCCATGTGATACATCTTGTTTTATTGATCCACTGCGATCATATTTGTTTTTAAACATTTGTAATCACTGACCTATGCGGTCAGTCTTAAGGCTCTTACAGACATTTCCATGTGGTATATCTTGTTTTATTGATCCACTGCGATCAGTTTTTAAGTATTTGTTTAAAACTGACCTATGCGGTCAGTTTTACTGCATGCACTATGCAGTTGTATGTAGTTTCTGCCGTAGGTGTATTATTGCAGTACATGTCTTCGCTGTTGTGCAAGCCGGACAGTTCGTTCTGCTTTCCACAGGGATATCGTTTTAGACACCTGTCGCTTCTGTTCTTAGTCATCTGAAGCAGGCTTCAACAAACAAATGTTCTCTCCAATGTATCTCTAGCGTCTGTGTGTGTGCATCGCACGTGTAATGTCCAAGAGGGTATGCATACCGCGTCACAGCTCCATCGAACGGTTGTCTCTTATTCCGTACAGACCTGTCCATGACATATATCTGCCACAATGGCCGTTTCAGGGACATTTTCATCCACCTTCAGGAATACATTATTTCAGCCAACAACGTCATCTGCCCACAGCAGTAGTCAACATTCAGTTTCATGCCTCTGAACTGGGACAACATGGCAGGTTCTATATTGTTCAGCCTGCGACTAACCTTTTCGCGTCAGTTCCAGTAGTTCAGTGAAGCTTCCATCAAATATCAGAGGCAGAAAACAGTGGAAAGACGTCCTGTTTTTGTTCCAAAGATCGCGGCGACAACGCAGCAGTGTGATGAAAGGAAAGATCAAAGCACTGCAGGTCTATGAAGTGTAGTTCTCGAAGGTTTTGGTATCTCCGGAAATGGACGACGATGGCCTGACCCTTCTGTCTTCAACAATACAGGCGGTATATGTCCACTGTTGTAATCAAACCTGTTTACTGGGTGTAGCTCTGGGTCTTGTCAACGTCATCACAACGACAATTCCACATGCTGTAAACTGTCAGCACAGCAAGAGAGACTCAGTAACGCAAACAAGGCAAGTCTTCGGTCTTCTTGGTACACTGCAGCGTTAGTTAGTAAATTGGTAACTGAATTTTTATGTCCAGTCAACCGTGCAGGACCAACCCGAGACGAACACTTCGGGGAAGTTAAAACAAAAGAGGGAGAGGAGAAATCTCCACACACGGTTGAATGGATGTACGTTGCTTGCAACATACAGACAGCAGACGCTTGGGTTTCAACCCTAATAAGAATCACCGTGGAGACGTGCTTCGATCACTTCGTCTCTTAGTCTTGTCCGTTTGCGGATACGTCACTTGGTAAATGTGTTTCGTTCAGCTCGTTTGTCAGCTTTGGTCGTTGGTGAAGACGTCACCTGGGAGACGTGCTTTGGTGAGTTCGCTTCTTGGCCTTGTCCGTTTCTGAAAGCATCACCTGGGTATCATACTTTGTTGATCTCGTTTGTCGGTTTTTGTCTTTGGTGAGGACATAATCTGGGAAACGTGCTTGGATGAGTTCGTTTTTTAGTCTTGTCCGTTTGAAAAGACGTCACTGGATTCTATATGCGAAGAGATAATGTCGCAAAAACTGGTAACACGGTAAATAACTGTGAAACTAGTACTCCTAAGAATTCCGAGACTGTTCATATCGCTGTGGTGCTTCGGTCAGACTTATACGTTGACTTATTGCAAATAAGGACGTTTGCAATGTACAACAGCAGAGAAAAACAACAACTAAGTCATTTCTGGGTTAATTATCGGATAGACCGTCATCGGAGTCCTTCGTGTATATAATTATACATACGTGAGAGCTAACACAGTCCCATATTCGGCTGAAAAGAACTTTACAAGACAAGGCTCATGGGGTCACACGACCGAGATAATGGAACACACATTTTTCCGAGGCTTGGTTGAGAACAGCTATTTCTTTGACGTCCTCCACCGTTTCGGCGGAACGCCATGAATCCATGCTTTGACGTCAGCTCGCACACGTCCGCATTGGCCAACGTTTTGCACAAGTACGATTGCCTTTCTGACTCATTCTTGGTTATATTATCAACGGTTCAGAGCAAGCCGTGTTGACACACTCTCACATCTGTTTTCTTCCTCCACTCCTTCTCGTAATAAATAACAGACATCAAAAATGAGGTCACAGAGATGACGTCAGACATCACAAAAAAGTAGGTCATGGCACGTAGAGCACATTCCGGCTCAGAAGCAAGGAGCCCAACTCGTAGAGAAGCTTAGCGTACAGGTGCACGCCCTTCTGGGGCAAAGAGTCCACCTGAGTGTTCAGGGAAGACAAGGGCGATAACCACGAGGGCAGGCGGGCGGATAACTCGTGCCAGCCGCGCATCGGAGCGAAGACAGCGTGCGCCAGGGTCGGGTTGTTGATGACGGCGTAGCACGAAGCCAGCGCTCCATCCACAACGATCGTCCCGGTCGCCGTCAGAGGGGCGTACACGCCCTCCCGCACTCCCGCCAGCACGTGCGTCACGCGCGCGGGCCTCATCCTCGCGAACGTGTCCCTCGCGCCGCCGCCGCTGAAGCTGGTGCTGGTGGTGCCGCTGATGGGTCTGCCGTCGTCCTCGACGACCATTATCACGTGACCCACTTGCACCTCCTCCGCGAAGAGCGTGTGAAGGCGGTCGACAGCAAAGCCTCCCGCGCCCAAGCTCTTCTCCTCCCCTCTCGCCCAGACGTCGTGGTCGGCCGAGGTGACGTTGTTGTCCGTGACGTAGATGAGGTGCTTTGCCGTGAGGGTGACGGAGTGGCCGCGGTCGGTGGTTAGCGTGTAGAAGTAGCCGCGCTGCTCGCCGTCCCTGTCCAGGAAGGCGATGACCTCAGTGTACACCAGCCGACCCTCCTCGTCCATGCCCAGCACCTGCTCGCCCAGCGTGACATCACTCATGGCTTTCGTCACGCCCCCGCTTGTGATGACGTCACTGGCGCCGGAGAAGCAGCCGCCGATCTTGATCGCCACGGAAGAGTCTGCAACAGGAGATTACAGGACAACGTCAGATCTACCCGAAGGAGAGAACGGTATATATACATGTGTGTGTGTGTGTGTGTGTGTGTGTGTGTGTGTGTGTGTGTGTGTGTGTGTGTGTGTGTGCGTGTGTGTGTGTGTATGTGAGTGTGTGTGTGTGTGTGTGTGTGTGTGTGCGTGCGTGCGTGCGTGCGTGTGTGTGTGTGTGTGTGTGTGTGTGTGTGTGTGTGTGTGTGCATATATATATATGTGTGTGTGTGCGTGCGTGTGTGTGTGTGAGTGTGAGTGTGTGTGTGTGTGTGGTGTGTGTGTGTGTGTGTGTGTGTGTGTGCATATAAAGGCGTTTACCACGTGTGAGTGTGTGTGTGTGTGTGTGTGTGTGTGTGTGTGTGTGTGTGTGTGTGTGTGTGTGTGTGTGTGTGTGTGTGTGTGTGTGCGTGAGTGTGTGTGTGTATAAAAAGGCGTTTGCCACGTCTTACTTGACAAAGCTTGCTTGAGACACAACGTGACAACGTGACAGTTGAACAACTAGCACATGAGGGTTAAAATATCAGACAAAACAAAACACGCGCATAGCAAAGACAACACAATCAACAAATCCTACCCCCCAAAACGAACAAACAACAACAGCAGGACACACACACACACACACACACACACACACACACACACACACACACACACACACACACACACACACACACACACACACACACACTCTCTCTCTCTCTCTCTCTCTCTCACTCACATCGCTCACTCACACTCACGCACTCAAACACACACACACACACACACACACACACACACACACACACACACACACACACACACACACACTCATTCACCCCCACCCACCCCCACACACAAACACACACACACACACACACACACACACACACACACACACACACACACACACACACACACACACACACACGAAACCAAGAACAAAACTCAGTCAAGTCAGTCAACAACTCTTCAAAAGGAAACTCCTCCCAGTTCCGTCTCCAGCACTCATTCTGTTCTACTACGTCCGTTTCCAAAAATGTCCGAGGAACCCAGGTGACCTCTCAACCACAAGGAGCAGATAATCTGCACCACTGTGTCCCTATCAGGTTCTGCACCCAAGAAGAAGAGCATCAAAGTACTGCCACCCGGGTGCGAAACCTTTTGTCAACGTGACTTTAGCTTTTTGCCTCCGCATCTTTGTTCTGTCTTCAAACTTCGGCTCGTGAGTTTCACGGGGGCCAAGCGGGTACAGACTAAGGGTGCGAATGTTGAGATGACGTGGATCTTGGCACTGGGTTGTTGGTTTGTCACGCTGGTCACTCGCGAAGAAGTCGCGGTCCGGGGGTGGGGGGGGGGGGGGAGAAGGAGGGAGAAAAAAGATTAGCTAGACAATGATTTTTGTTTGTCCTTTAAAGAAAGACTGAAAGAAAGGGTCGAAAAGGGCGGGAGAGAGAGAGAGAGAGGGAGAGAGAGAGACAGACAGAGGGACAGAGAGAGAGAGAGAGAGAGAGAGAGAGAGAGAGAGAGAGAGAGAGAGAGAGAGAGAGAGAGAGAGAGAGAGAGAGAGAGAGAGAGTCGACAATTGCCATCTTAGCTTTACAAACAGGCCCATAACGGACCAGTGGTGGTGGGGGCTGGGGGGGGGGGGGGGGGGGGGGGAGGAAGCAAACATTCACAAACAAACGAAAAAGCAAACCACATCACAGGAAAACAAACAGGCTACCGTTTGTTCAGAGTCTGCTTTTTTGTTGTTGTTGCTTTTT
>OY757542.1:4332380-4339880 GCA_963584105.1 Alviniconcha strummeri
TCCTAAGAAGGAAAAAACTGGGCAGCTAGCTACTCTGTCGTGTTGGTAGTTTTAGTCGGCCTTAATATATAACCGTCACGATCGACTGGGCGTTAAAACCCCCCAATCATCTATCTTTTCACAGGTTTGGAATAATTACTAGTTTTAATTATTTTCAACCCATGCATGTGCCTGTTAACGTGCCAAGCACGTAAGGAGTTAAGATCCATACATATTTACCATGTGACACGCTGAAAGTGTCACTGAAAGTGGTCAAACCAAACAAGGACCTTGAACAATTTGTGAATGGCTAACAGAAAGGTGAGTGTTCGCTATGTGATCGCGTGTTTACAGACAGCTGCTGCTTGTGTAGTGTGGAAGATGGGCTGGGAGACATGCCTGCAAATCTACAGATTTCCAGTGATACTTTTAATAATAATAATAAGAAGAATGAAAATTTGTAAGGCGCCTACCTGGCGGCTCAAAATGCTGAACAAACATAACACAGATAATGTACATCGAGATGGAAAATGTTATCCGCAGTATTTTAACAAAAGCTACCACATAATGTACGCATAAACAAGGGTTCAAGCATAACTATGTGAGATGCACACACTCGCACGCACGCACGCACACACACACGCACGCACGCACACACGCACGCACGCACACGCACATCGTACAGACTGACAGGGGTGAATGACAAATTGCTTAACTGAAATATTTCTCAGAAGAGAAGCAGGCTGCCACAACGAAACCTCCCATAACATAAATTACGATAAAAATCGCGTTCCATATGTGTGTGTGTGTGTGTGTGTGTGTGTGTGTGTGTGTGTGTGTGTGTGTGTGTGTGTGTGTGTGTGTGTGTGTGTGTGTGTGTTGTGTTGTATTACTATGAATATAATATATAATTGTATTATTATATTATTGTATTATGTGAAGCGCTTAGAATGTATGTGGATTTGCGCCATACAAAGTCAATTTCTACATATGTATGGAGAGAGAGAGAGAGAGAGAGAGAGAGAGAGAGAGAGAGAGAGAGAGAGAGACAGAGACAGAGACAGAGAGACAGAGAGACAGAGAGAGAGAGAGAGACAGACAGACACAAAGACACAAAGACAGAGAGACAGAGACAGACAGAGACAGACAGAGACAGACAGAGAGAGACACAGAGAGAGACACAGAGAGAGACAGAGACAGAAAGAGCGAGAGAGAGAGAGAGAGAGAGAGAGAGAGAGAGAGAGAGAGAGAGAGAGAGAGAGAGAGAGAGAGAGACAGAGACAGAGACAGAGACAGAGACAGAGAGAGACAGAGAGAGACAGAGAGAGACAGAGAGAGAGTCTCCTAAGCCTGAGAATATAATATAAAATATTACCCCTACAATTACCAAGCGAAGGCCTGTCGCCCTCAATACGCGCACAGGAACTGCAGTAATTCCCAGAGCAAGTTAAAGCGATAAGTAGAAACACAAACGTGTCATCGTGCCTGGGAATAGCCATCGAGACAAATTAGCTCCTCGCCCCTCTCCGCCCAGGCGTTGGAGAAAGTTTTCAAACACGCCGTGACACTGAAAGGAAAACTTCACCACACTGAAGGTGAAAAGGGAGGCTAGGTGTGCGTTTATGAACAAATACGACCCTTTAAAGTGCCCGCTTTAAAGAAGACCTCACTCCGCAATGAAGTACACGTATGCACTTGCCGTTCAACAACCGGAAGACACTTTCACCTAGAGTTGGATTTTCAAAACAAGCGTGTCTAGAAACGTGTAGACAATCTACACAGAACCGTTTGGAGAAGACTGTCCCAGTGCTAGAAGACCACACTCTGCATGAAGTACACGTATACACTTGCCGTTCAACAACCGGAAGATACTTTCACCTAGAGTTGGATATTTAAAACAAGCGTGTCTAGAAACGTGTAGACAATCTGCACAGAACCGTTTGGAGAAGACTGTCTGCTAGAAGACCACACTCTGCATGAAATACACGTATGCACTTGCCGTTCAACAACCGGAAGATACTTTCGCCGAGGGTTGTATATTTACAACAAGCGTGTCTAGAAACGTGTAGCCAATCTGCACAGAACCGTTTGGAGAAGATTGTCTAATAGAAGACTACACTCTGCATGAAATACACCTATACACTTGCCGTTCAACAACCGGAAGATACTTTCACCTAGAGTTGGATATATAAAACAAGCATGTCTAGAAACATGTGGACACTCTGCACAGAATAGTTTGGAGAAGACTGTCTGCTAGAAGAACACTCTCTGCATGAAATACACGTATACACTAAACAACCGAAAGATAATTTATCCTAGAGCTGGAAGAAGAAAACAAGCATGTCTAGAAATGTGTAGACATTGTTCAGGACACTTTGTATACAATCTGCACATTGCCGTTTGTGGAAGAGTATCCGCTAGAAGTCAATATGCTGCATGAAGTACACGTACACATTTGTTGTTCAAAAACCAACCGAAAGGTACTTTCGCTTACAGTTTGATATATAAAACAAGCATATCTAGAAACGTGTAGACAGTCTGTCGACTAGCATGTTCAGACACTTTGTAGACAATCTATGTTCAGGACATTTTGTAGATAATAATTATGCACAGGACCATTTGAAGAAGATTATCTGATAGAAGATCACACTCTGCGTGAAGTACACGTATATTCCTGCCGTTGAAGAACTGGAAGATACTTTCACCTGCAGTTGGATACATAAAACAAACATGTCTAGAAACGTCTCTATCTATCTATCTATCTTTCTATCTATCTATCTATCTATCTATCTATCTGTCTATACAAGCTTGTCTATATACGTGTAGACAGTCTGTAGACTAGAACATCTGCGAACTGATTAGTACACTGGACATCAAAACAACACAACAAAACAGTTCAAGCAAAATGAGATAAGTATCGTAATACAATTTTCACCGTTTAATTGTTGTTGTGCAAGTGTTGTCTTGTGGCTTGGAAAAAGTGGCTTACACTGAAAACTCGCATGTTGTTTTTTGTGATAATAAACAGCGTTCTTTTTAACCTTTTATATGTTCGGATCTTGTCGACTAGCATATTCATGGCACTGTGTAGACGATCTGCACAGAACCATTTGGGAAAAAATATCTAAGGTCAATAATATGCAGGTAAACATTTGCAGAGAATCTGTATGCAATCGTTCGAGGAAGATTACATGAGAAAAACCATGTACAGGTAAGCATTTGTAGGCAATCTATAGACAACCATTTGTAGCAGATATGAAGACTATAAAGCCCATAATTATGCGCTCAGCCTCGTCGCTCATAAGTTTCCCAACGACGCCTTTGAAACGGTTTGATAAGGTTAATTTCTTTTTGGGGAGAAAACTGACAGAAAGATGACTGCTATCGTTTTAAAACACAATCCAAACACATAAAAATTGCGAATTATCTGGGTAAGCCTCTGTTTTTAAGCGACAAAACAACACTTAAACGGTGAAAAATGAAAATGCACTCATCCGGCTTCTGTAATGGTGTGTTCCGAATGTTTGGAAAAATGTTGGCATTTGTGTGTGTGTGTGTGTGTGTGTGTGTGTGTGTGTGTGTGTGTGTGTGTGTGTGTGTGTGTGTGTGTGTGTGTGTGTGTGTGTGTGTGTGTGTGTGTTTTCATAAACAGAATGTTCTAACGCTCTTCCAAACACTCGGAACACAGCACAACGGAAGCCGGTTGGTGCATTTTTATTTTTTCCCGTTCCGGTTGGTGCATTTTTTCCCCCGTTTAACTTATTTTGTCGCTCGAAAAAGGGGCGTACCTCGAAAAGTCGCACATTTTTCAGTCCGAGTTTTCTTTAACCGTTTATGTGTTTGGATCTAAAAAAGAAAAAGAAAAAAGGCGGCTTTGGAAGAGGACGCAGAATCAGAGTGGCGGAGTGTTTGAGGGAAACCGTCCGTTCCAAAGAGAAGAGCTGATGTAACAATAGAATCGTTCGCCAAATGAGTAGTAGTAGTATTAGTAGTAGTATTAGTAGTAGTAGTAGTAGTAGTAGTAGTAGTGGTGGTGGTGGTAGCAGTAGTAGTAGTAGCAGCAGCAGCAGCAGCTTAAGAAAAATTTATTTCGCAAAGTGTGTAGTAGTAGTAGTAGTAGTAGTAGTAGTAGTAGTAGTAGTAGCAGCAGCAGCAGCAGCAGCAGCAGCAGCAGCAGTAGTAGTAGGAGTAGGAGTAGCAGCAGCAGCAACAACAACAACAGCAGCAGCAGCAGTAGTAGTAGGAGTAGGAGTAGCAGCAGCAGCAACAACAACAACAGCAACACGAACAATAGTAATAGAAACAGCGAGACGTAAAAAGAAATGCACGAGCAATGTTTCTTGTTTGTTTTTTAAGTGAGTGTAAAACGTCCCTCCGTCTCGCACCGCGCCTTTAAAAAAAAGAAAAGTTGACTACAAAGAGAAGACAAGAGCCGGAATGGTATCAAGTTTGTGAACAAATGCAGTCCTGCTTTGACTGTTTGCTGCTAAATTTCTTGCACTGAAAATGAAAGCCGTTGGCGGGTGATGCTAAGTTTAACAACAAACCCTCGGAAATGAAACGAAGAGGCGGCTGCTAGCAAACAGAAGAGCGGTGGAAATGTTTTGAAATGTAAATGTTGAACAAATACTGATACAGTGTCGTCGTTATCATTGCCTGAAGTGTCCTGTGGCGTAGTGCTCAAGGCCCGAGACTCGCTGGTCTGGGTCGCGCCTGTCTTAAAGTCTGTCACAGCTGTTTCTTTTACATAATCAAACTTGTTATCCAGTTAAACCTCGCGTCTAAGCACTCGTTCACGCACTATACTCACTCGGTTTTTACTCTAGGCACAAAAATGCATAATAATCGTATGAAAACACAAGGCAAGGCATAACACAGACACTTGGACTGCCACTGGGTTTCAGGGGGTTACGTGAAGTAAGGTCCTACTGACTGCTCTGAAGGCTCTCTCTCTGTCTCGTTTTGTTTCTCTCTGTCTGTCTGTCTCTGTGTCTGCCTGTCTGTCTCTGTGTCTGTCTCTGTATGTGTCTGTCTTTATTTCTGCCTGTATGTCTCTTTCGCTGTCTCTGTCCGCCTGCCTGCCTGCCTGCCTGCCTGTTTGTCTGTCGGTCGGTCGGTTTGTTTGTCTGTCTGTTTGTCTGTCTGCCTCTCGATTGCAGAAGAGCATATTGCTCCAGAAATCAGCATTTGCACAGACCGCTCTTTTCAAGTTCTTTAACTATCTTAGTAGCTTTTCTCTGTCTGTCTGTCTGTCTGTCTGTCTGTCTGTCTGTCTCTCGATTGCAGAAGAGCATATTGCTCCAGAAAACAGCATTTGCACAGACCGCTCTTTTCAAGTTCTTTAACTATCTTAGTAGCTTTTCTCTGTCTATCTGTCTGTCTGTCTGTCTCTCGATTGCAGAAGAGCATATTGCTCCAGAAAACAGCATTTGAACAGACCTCTCCTTTCAAGTTCTTTAACTATCTTAGTAGCTTTTCTTCCACGCGCGTGATCTTAAGTGAAGTTCCTGCCTCGTATTTACTAGCATGCCAGGTGAAAGCTATTGCAGATGATTCGGATGTTTGTGTTATTGTGTAGACAGGGACAGAGAGACAGGGAGGACAGAAATATCAGATTTATGCTATTGTGTAGACAGAGACAGACAGAGACAGAGAGACAGAGAAGACAGAAAAATCTGATTTATGCTATTGTGTAGACAGAGACAGAGACAGAGAAGACAGAATGATCAGATTTATGCTACTGTGTAGACAGAGACCAACAGAGACAGAGAGACAGAGAAGACAGAAAGATCAGATTTATGCCACTGTGTAGACAGAGACAGAGAGACAGAGAAGACAGAAAGATCAGATTTATGCCACTGTGTAGACAGAGACAGAGAAGACAGAAACATCAGATTTATGCTACTGTGTAGACAGAGACAGACAGAGACAGAGAATACAAAAAGATCAGATTTATGCTATTGTGTAGACAGAGACAGAGAAGACAGAAAGATCAGATTTATGTTATTGTGTAGACAGAGACAGATAGAGATAAAGAGACAGAGAAGACAGAAAGATCAGATTTATACTACTGTGTAGACAGAGACAGAGAAGACAGAAAGATCAGATTTATGCTACTGTGTAGACAGGACAGACAGAGACAGAGAGACAGACAAGACAGAAAGATCAGATTCATGCTACTGTGTAGACAGAGGCAGAAAGACGGAGAAGACAGAAAGATCAGATTTATACAACTGTGTAGACAGAGACAGACAGAGACAGAGAAGACAGAAAGATCAGATTTATGCTACTGTGTAGACAGGACAGACAGAGACAGAGAGACAGACAAGACAGAAAGATCAGATTCATGCTACTGTGTAGACAGAGGCAGAAAGACGGAGAAGACAGAAAGATCAGATTTATACAACTGTGTAGACAGAGACAGACAGAGACAGAGAAGACAGAAAGATCAGATGTATGCTACTGTGTAGACAGGACAGACAGAGACAGAGAGACAGACAAGACAGAAAGATCAGATTCATGCTACTGTGTAGACAGAAGCAGAAAGACAGAGAAGACAGAAAGATCAGATTTATACTACTGAGTAGACAGAGACAGACAGAGACAGAGAAGACAGAAAGATCAGATTTATACTACTGAGTAGACAGAGACAGACAGAGACAGAGAAGACAGAAAGATCAGATTTATGCTGCAGTGTTGACAGAGACAAACAGAGACAGAGAGACAGAGAAGACAGAAAGTTCAGATTTATGCCACTGTGTAGACAGAGACAGAAAGATCAGATTTATACCACTGTGTAGACAGAGACAGACAGATCAGATTTATACCACTGTGTAGACAGAGACAGACAGAGACAGAGAAGACAGAAAGATCATATAAATGCTACTGTGTAGACAGAGACACAGAGACAGAGAAGACAGAAAGATCAGATTTATGCTACTGTGTAGACAGAGGCAGACAGAGACACAGAGACAGAGAAGACAGAAAGATCAAGTCTCTAAACCACCATGACACACAGAAGCAGGTAATCATGACTACACACATTAAAGACAAAAAGTGAAGTTTCTGTCTCGTATTTACCTGCATGCCAGGTGACATCTATTGCAGGTGATTCAGATTTATGGTATTGTGTAGACAGAGACAGACAGAGACAGAGAAGACATAGAAGACAGAAAGACCAAGTCTCTAAACCACCACGAGACACAGAAGCAGGTAATCATGACTGCACACATTAAAGACAAAAGGGTGGATTAGAAGATCAGACTGTGAAGCCCACGATCGAACCGACTAATCCCGCGATCGAAACGGACGCTGTTTCAATCGCTGCGCTAATCCGCCATTAAGCACGGAGAGGGACCGAACCCCAGCACTCTAATCCTACATCAAAAGCCGCGAGCCGCTGAGCGCAGAGACCTGGGCCTGTCCCTGTTCCGCCGCTGCCAGCTGATCTCATTTCTTGCCGAGATTGGGTCACGGGGTCACAGAACCTTTTTGAAACATGCAGCCGGTGCCTACACCATG
>OY757542.1:4344956-4347456 GCA_963584105.1 Alviniconcha strummeri
TCTCTCTCTCTCTCTCTCTCGCTCTCTCGCTCTTTTTTTTTTTCTTCTTCTTTGTTTTGTCAAGCAAAGGCACGATAGGCGTTGGACGCCTGCTTTTCTGGGCAAACAGAACACTTATTCCCGCCCCTCTTTAGAGCTGGAACGCGCAAGAACACCGACGATCTGACACCGGGTGCTGTCACATACTTTAATCGAAACAACTGCAGAGGTAGAATGGAAAATGTCAAAACTTTGTCAAACACAGCACCCACTTAATAAAAACCAGCTTGAGACCCACCCAACTCGTAATTGACAGCGGCACACACAAGCGGCGTCTTTATGGAGAAATCAATGTCACTTTCCTTCACGTGCGCGTCGCGAGGTGACACGAGGGTGTGCGCATGTCACATGACCCGCGGTGAAATTGGCGTGGTGCTCGCGCTGTTACTTTGTAAGTGAAGCAGGGAAGATGGCGCGCGGATTGTAAATTATGGCCACTTGAGCACGAATCAGTTCGGGCTTCGTTCCCACGAATCCGATGACCTGGTAAAACATGACCTGATCCTTTCATACCTCCCTCCTCTATTCCCCCACCCCCAATTCCCCCAAGACTCATTGAATGTAGAAGCAAGCAAGACCGAGTACGGTACCGTGTGATTCTTCTGCCCAACCATTTCTGAAGAATAAACAAACCTATGATCAATCCAGAAACGCCTTATTCATCTCCAGAAAGGGAAGTTCATTCCTACAAACTCTGATCATATATTTCTGAAGAATAAACAAACCTATGATCAATCCAGAAACGCCTTATTCATCTCCAGAAAGGGAAGTTCATTCCTACAAACTCTGATCATATATTTCTGAAGAATAAGCAAGCCTATGATCAATCCAGAAACGCCTTATTCATCTCCAGAAAGGGAAGTTCATCCTACAAACTCTGATCATATATTTCTGAAGAATAAGCAAGCCTATGATCAATCCAGAAACGCCTTATTCATCTCCAGAAAGGGAAGTTCATTCCTACAAACTCTGATCATATATTTCTGAAGAATAAACAAACCTATGATCAATCCAGAAACGCCTTATTCATCTCCAGAAAGGGAAGTTCATTCCTACAAACTCTGATCATATATTTCTGAAGAATAAACAAACCTATGATCAATCCAGAAACGCGTTATTCATCTCCAGAAAGGGAAGTTCATTCCTACAAACTCTGATCATATATTTCTGAAGAATAAGCAAGCCTATGATCAATCCAGAAACGCGTTATTCATCTCCAGAAAGGGAAGTTCATTCCTACAAACTCTGATCATATATTTCTGAAGAATAAGCAAGCCTATGATCAATTGAGAAACGCCTCATTCATCCCAAAATCGGGACGTTCATTCATACAAGCTCTGATCACATACTGTTGAAGAATAAACAAATCTATGATCAATTCAAAAACGCCTTATCCATCCCAAAATAAGGACGTTCATTCACACAAACTATGATCATATATTGTTGAGGATTAAACAAACCTATGATCAATTTAAAAACACTTTCTTCGCGCCACAGAAGGGAACTTCATCCATCCAAATTCTGATCATATAATTTTATTGCTGAAAATTAAACAAACCTATAATCAATTCAGAAACACTTTATTCGCCCCACAAAAGAGAAGTTCATGGAGAATAAACAAACGTGTAATCAATTCAGAAACACTTTATTCACCCCACAAAAGGAAGGTTTATTCATCCAAATTCTGATCACATATTGTTAAAGAATAAAGAGACCTATGATTAATTCAGAAGAAAAAAAATATTCGCCCCACAAAAGGGAAGTTTATTTATCCAAATTCTGATCATATATTATTGAAGAATAAACAGTAGTATCGGCGTTGTCTTCAATTCCTTTTTGTGTCCAAGTAAAAATCTAGAGGATGTTTTGACTGAAAACTGTATAAAATTATGTATTTACTTACTTATCATTTACTTGTTTTATTAAGACCTTTGTCAATGTTGTAAAATAGAAAGCAGGCAACCGAATTTACTTTTACGGATCAATAAAGTATTCCTGCATTGCACTGACAACATCTCACCTTTAACACATTTTAATGACTTAAAGGTTTGTATCAAGAGTAAACAAGCAAGCCATTTTTGTCGATGCACCGTGCATACATGAGCAAGTTTATTCTGGATATGTGAGAATTATGCGGATGTATGGAGGTTGTTGTCACTTAAAATCGGTTGTTGTTGTGTGTGTTTTTGTGTGTGTTGATGTTTTCGTTGTTTTTTGCCTTTGCTTTGTCGGGTAATGTAAGCTAGTATTTATTTTAAAACAGTCTCTACAATACATTCTTTTGTTTCCATTCACAGATATCTACTGGGAACCGCATACACGCACACTGCACACACTACATCAGTTTCTCGACGGATGGTGAAGAATATACTGAAGCAAGAATGACTGCTAGCGTTCTAAAAAGAGATCCAGACGTATAAAAACGTTAAAAAGAACGCTATTTGATTTTTCTTTCTTTCTC
>OY757542.1:4349956-4355367 GCA_963584105.1 Alviniconcha strummeri
GAATGTCGTTGACAAACATACCGACACCACTTCATTTCTCCAAAAGAAAGTCGTTGACAAACATAACAAGACCAGTTCATTCCTCCCCCCAAAAAATCGTTGACAAACACACCAATACCACTACATTTTTCTGAAAGAAAAGTCGTTGACAAACATACCAAGACCACTTCATTCCTCCCAAAAGAAAGTCACTGCTAAACATACCAAGACCACTTCATTCCTCCCAAAAGAAAGTCATTAACAAAAATACCAAGACCACTTCATTCCTCCCAAAGGAAATTCATTGATAAACATACCAAGACCACTTCATTCCTCAAAAGAAAAAAAAGAAGAAAAAAAAGTCGTTGACAAACATACTAGGACCACTTCATTCCCCCAAACCAAACTCACTGACCAAAAACATCAAGGCCATTTCAGCCCTCAAAAGAATGTCACTGACAAAAACACCAACTACAAATTCAACCCCCCAAGACACTGTTACCACTTCATTCTCCCACAAGAAAATCACTGATAAAAACACTAACTACTAACTGATCCACAGAAAAGGCATGGCAAACACACCAACTTCTAATTAATTCATCCTCCCACAAGAAAGTGATTGACAAAAAAACAAAACACTATTTATTCAGCCTCCAAAATGAAAGCTACAAAAAAGTCATGACAAACACACCAACTTCTAATTAATTCATCCTCCCACAAGAAAGTCATTGACACAAACACCCACTATTTATGCAGCCTCCAAAATGAAAGCTATTGACAAAAACACAAAGACCAGTTCAGCTTCCCACAAGAAAGTCATTGACAAAAACACTAACTACCACTTTAGCTTCCCACAAGAAAGTCATTGACAAAAACACTAACTACTTATTTAGCCTCCAAAATGAAAGCCATTGACAAAAACACCAAGACCAGTTCAGCTTCCCACAAGAAAGTCATTGAAAAACTAAAACAAAACAAAAAAACGACTACTAATTCAACATCCCACAAGAGAGTAAGTGACAAAAACACCAACTGCCACTTCAGCCTCCCAAAAGAAAGTCACTGACAAAAGCACCAATTAAAAAACAAAACAAAAACAAAACATGTTCTTCATTCTCACGGTGAGCCGCCATGGTCACAGTCCGTGTGTATCTCAGCCAACGCGAGTGAGAATGTTGTGGACGTTGTCAGCGTGCTTCACGAGTCATCCGTGCGTACATAGTCTGCTCCCGTTTATCTTGCGTCTGTGCCCTGCGCACCTTGTATTTATATCCTGTACCCTCTGTACCCTGTGTCTATACCCTGTACCCTGTTTACCCTGTAAGAGATGAGACCTTTATGTTGTACGGATGATGCCTGTGAATGCATTACGGCGAGGACAATGTCGGCCTAAATCAAGAGACGAGACCTGTAAGTTGCCAGGATGACCCGTGAATCTATTACAACGAGAATGATGACGGCCTTAATAAAGAGATGGGACTTTTATGTTGTCTGGTTGGCACCTGCGAATGCATTATGACGAGGACAGTGACGGCCTAAATCAAGAAACAAGACTTTTAAGGTGTATGGATGATATCTGTGCATACATTAGGACAAGCACAATGACGGCCTAAATCAAGAGATAAAGACTTTCCTTTGTGAGTTCGTCGAAATCAAAAGACGAGACCTTTACGTAGTCTGTATGGTACCCGTGAAATCAATCGTCTAATTCAAGAGACGAGACCTTGATGATACCTGTGAATTCAATCGTCTGATTCAAGAGACGACACCTTTAAAAAGACCGGATGACATTGAGCAGTGCGTAAGCACAGGTCTCATTTTCATCCATGCTTAAATTGTCTTTTGTGTTAGTTAAAAAATAGGCTACACTGTTACATTTTTAGACGGTCACACTCATGTCTCTTTCCTCCAAATGTGAAAGATAATAAAAACTTGAAAAGCACAGAAAAATATTTGTCAAAGACAAACAAAAAAATCCCACAACCAGGTCAAAATTTAAGATAGCAAATGGACACACTCTTCCAAAAAAAGAAAAAAAAAAAAGAACCCCCCCCCCCCAAAAAAAAAGGCACTAAATTATCCTTAACAAAAGCAATTAATCTTTTCTGGGGCGAGGTGAGGGATATCAGACATAATTATATATTTTTTTAACCCAGACACCCGCAACTCATGCCCCCGAAGAAAAAATGTGTACAAGAAAAACAATCAAAACAAAACAACTCTTTTTTTTAAATAAATAAATAAAGCAACACAAGACAAAATGAACCAAAACAACAACAACAACAAACAAGTCAACAAGGCCAATGCTATAACAGCACCGAATAATAATAATAATAATAAGTTCTATTATCATTCGTAGATTAAAACTAACTGTATGGTTTTGTCATAGTTCCGGAAATCTAGACTTGAACAGAATTGATTCTCGAGAGAGCAGAAAAGCATCTGGGCTCACTCTTTAATCTCTGTCTCCCTCTTCTCCCAAAGAGCAATTAAAATACAAATAATACAATACAAATAGGAAATATAACAGTAATTCAAAAGAACTTTATTATTATATAGTATTGTGCTTTTTCGGCGCTTTCAGCCGCAGGGTTTAAAAATTTTCATTATTTACTACTACTTCTGCTACTACTACTACTACTACTACTACTGCTACTACTACTACTACTACTACTACTACTACTACTACAGCAATATTTAAGATTCTGTTTGTTTGAAATGTATGTTAGTGTGGTTTTTGCCATAAGATGTTTCTACAGCGCTTTGAGTTTAACTCTGGTTAGAGAACAGCACTTTATAAGAATTATTTATTACTACTACTACTACTACTACTACTACTACTACTACTACTACTACTACTACTACTACTACTACTACTACTACAGCAATATTTAAGATTCTGCTTGTTTGAAATGTATGTTAGTGTGTGTTTTTGCCATAAGATGTTTCTACAGCGCTTTGAGTTTAACTCTGGTTAGAGAACAGCACTTTATAAGAATTATTTATTATTACTACTACTACTACTACTACTACTACTACTACTACTACTACTACTACTACTACTACGACTACTACTACTACGATATGCATAAAATGAAAAGTTCCCTTTTGGGTCACTCGCTTTACTCAGTATATTGAGCCCTGTACGTCTCTGACGCCCCAAACCTTTCTGATCGATGTTCAATTTGCACGAGACGTGACCGTGATAAACGTATAGCAAATCAAAACAGCAGCCTGAAGATTTCCTCGCAGCAAACACCCCCATTGAAACTCCCAGGCCGGAGCCAACGATATCAGTGATGACTGGACAAAGACTGGACAAGAGCTTATCGCCTTTCCCGGCTCGGTGTCTTTGTCCTCCAGTTTTCATTACAGCGATAAGGGAAAAGATGCGGCTTGGCGCCCATTACTTTCGGTAAACCTCGCATCCACCCCAAATCCCTAGCCCTGGTATTATAGTCCTCATCCGCAATGTAAGCAAGTAAACATGGTGCTTAATGGCCACAGAAACCATAAGGCTTATTAGGGACAGGGAGAAGGGGGGGAAAGGGGTATGGAGGTAGGGGGAGAGGAAGATTATATACCTATCGCTACACTGTCACCACCAGAATGTCTTGTGCATTAAGATGGGCAGCGATGAGAGCCGTGTTAATGTTTCATTAATTGTGAGGGACACAGTCACAAGACAGTGTCCACAGACACCAACTTTTGAAGAGAAAGGAGAGCCGAAGCGGATTCGAACCAAGGTCCCTCCGCTTACCAGCCTAACGCCATACTGCTAGGCCAAACCGGCACACCCCAACCGCAGCGTCTGCTTATTGTAGACAGTGGTCCCTCCTCCTATGCCAAGTCTCTGCTCAACCCTGTCATCTTTTAAAGCCAAACTGAAAACCTTCCTCTTCTCACAGTATTTCCGCCCAGTATTTCAATACCCAGTTTCTGCTACAGTCACTGCGTGTGTGTGTGTGTGTGTGTGTGTGTGTGTGTGTGTGTGTGTGTGTGTGTGTGTGTGTGTGTGTGTGTGTGTGTGTGTGTGTGTGTGTGTGTGTGTGAGTGTGTGTGTGTGTGTGAGTGTAATGCCTTATGTAAATTGTTTTGGTAGGACAGTCCTCTACGTGTGCATAGAATATTGTATTTTAGGTTAATATGTAAGATGTGAGCGCTCAGGGCGTTGATAAAAATACATTATTATTACTGGTTTCAACAGTTTTCTTCATGCACCCAAACACATAAAAGGATCAAAAGAACGCTATTTGTTAAGACAAAACAGTATGCGAATTCTGGTTTAAGCAAAGTTTAATAACATTCATGAAAATATCAAAAAGTCAAAGCCATTGCATGAGCTCAGCTCTCACAAGCATAATTTAGTAAATTCATTTTGCAACAACCGGTATTTTTATGTTAAACAACGTGAGAACAACAGAAAATCAGTCAAAAATCGAGAGAGAGAGAGAGAGGAGAGAGAGAGAGAGAGAGAGAGAGAGAGAGAGAGAGAGAGAGAGAGAGAGAGAGAATGCTCTTTTGCCAGTAACTGTTTGGTTAGGTTTGTCATTACACGGCAAAAGGACCAGACTAGTCAATGAAGTCTAGGACAGCTTTAAATATTAATGAGTTCCTATTGTTTGAGTTCCTATTGTTTGGATCCGAATGCGAGTTTTCGGGTAATTCCCTTTATCAATCTACAAAACAACACAGTTAAACGGTCAAAAACGATGAAAAATCAGATAGAGAGCTAAGCCACTTATCTGTTTTGGGTTGAGCTATGTTATTTTCGTGTCCAGTGCTTGGAAGTCCTTTTGTGCGTTTGGATCTTGTTTTAGAACGCTAGCAGTCATTCTTGTTTCAGACTCCTTTTTAAAGTTTTATTCATACATCGTAATCGTAACTCAGAGGACAACAGGCATAGGAAACATAAAGGCAATACGCGTCTGAAAGTATTATTATAAATAAAAATACAGTCACGTATGCATTTACGATGGCATGCTGCAGTTTCAGATTATTGTCGAAGCAAGTCAAAGGCAACGAAACAAAATAAAAACCAAAAAGCACAGAAACAACAAAACGGGAGGGAGAAAGGTAAGTATCAGAATGAGAGAGAGAAAGAGAGAGAGTGAGGGGGGAGAGAGACAGACAGACAGAGACAGAGACAGAGAGACAGAGACAGAGAGACAGATAGACAGAAATAGAAAGACAGAGACAGAGAAAAACAGAGACAGAGACGGAGAGAGACAGAGACAGAGGGAGACAGAGACACAGAGACAGAGACAGAGAGAGACACAGAGACAGAGAGAGAGAGAGTACATAAGAAAGAAAGAGAGAGGAAAAAAGTGCCGCAATGTCTAGCCTGAGGGCGCGAGGATGTTGTGTGAGAGTGTGTGTGTGTGTCTGTGAGGGTTGGGGGGGGGGGGGGGGGGGGGGGGGGGGGAGGGGGG
>OY757542.1:4355567-4370567 GCA_963584105.1 Alviniconcha strummeri
CCTTCACCCTAAGATAACCGTCACGGTTGACTTGCATAGGCTACAACAACAACAACAAAAGTTCCGTCGAAAATCTCACGAACGGGAAAAACTGGAAGGATTTTGACGTTATGGCCTACGAAGCTTGAAAGTCCACGAAAATGAAGTTACCAACGTGCAGCCTACACGCGTCAGTATACCTTCGTACTGCGCAGCTGGGGTGATTTAAGTATTATTAGAAGCTAGGCTGCAGTGGCTGTGTTCGTGCTACATCAAGTGCGCCACGTTCTTGGCGTGTCGCACGTGCACGGATGAAAATCGGACTATTAATTAATCACAGTAGAACATTATGTGCAAGTCGCGGCTGACATCGACAGACACCGGACACATCTGCTTAAAGGAAAAGGAATTAAGGATGGCCAGCACTGTGTGCTGATATAAACAGCAATCCTCATCGATTCTGGAGTAAACACCCATTCGGTGAATGTTATGGTGTGACTGACAGAGAATTATTTTGAGCTTATGAATGAATGAATAAATGAATGAATGAATGAAAAATTTATATGTGGCGCATACAAACTTGCACACAAAACATTGTGTGTTTACAAAGGGCATGGTGATTTATTGTCTGTTTGCATAACCTCAATAAACGACAAGATTTGGATCAAATCAAAACGTGACTGCGCTGACTTAATTCCACTATCAGCATCAGTGTATTATTACAAATAACCTGACTGTTTGGGCCTATGCACGGAGTGACTGACCACTAAAAAGATTTCTTTATATTCTTTGGGTGGGTTGGGGACACTTTCTGGTATGGATACGGATGCCTGATGCTGCGGAAATGAAGATTTCTGTGACACTCCCGACATGATGTTCTTCTTCTTCTTTGTGTGTGTGTGTGCGTGCGTGCGTGCGTGCGTGCGTGCGTGCGTGCGTGCGGGCGTGCGTGCGTGCGTGCGTGCGTGCGTGTGTGTAAGTGTGTGTATGGGAGTGAGTGAGAGTGTGTGTGTGTATGGGAGTGAGTGAGAGTGTGTGTGTGTATGGGAGTGAGTGAGAGAGAGAGAGAGAGAGAGTGTGTGTGTGTGTGTGTGTGTGTGTGTGTATGGGAGTGAGTGTGTGTGTGCGTGCGTGCGTGCGTGCGCGTGTGTGCGTGTGTGTGTGTGTGTGTGTGTGTGTGTGTGTGTGTGTGTGTGTGTGTGTGTGTGTGTGTGTGTGTGTGTGTATGTGGGTGTGTGCAGGTCAGTCTGTGTATCTGGGTGGAGAAGGTGGGTTTTTTGTTGCTGTTTTTGTTTTTGTGTAGATATCTACTTCATCGTTTCATCACATGGGATTTTACCCAGTGGAACTATGGACCGCTTCCCCATGCTCAGTCCAGTTACGACATTCGCATTTTGCAGCCTGTCAGTCAGATTGTTCCTGATCAAGTTACGCGTACGGCGCTCATGGAATCATGCAGAAGGAGAATATGGCAATCTTTCCAAGAGGCTGTGACGCTCTTTAAGAAGTATACAGATAACTCATAACAATAATGAACTCTATTATATGCAAGCAAAATGTTCAGTACAGTAGAATAATCGGCACTGAACTGGTCTACTCTTGTAATCATTGCTTCCCTTTCAAACTAGTTTTGACAAAACTAAAACATCTTTTTGTTTGTGGAAGATATAAATCACCCAAAGCCACACGCTGAAGACTGCTGGAGATATTTGCTGCAAATACATTTTGTGCGACAGTCAGTAATTATGCGGAGGACATTTCGCAAAAAGATAAAAATTAAATTCACCTCCAACAACTCAGAAAATACACGGTTGGTGCATATTTTGTTTCGTCTTGGAAAAATTAGCTGTCGGCCAAAATCAGTTGGAAGTTAGTGATTACAGCAGCGGAACTTTCGGGCGAAAACGATTCTAGAACTGTTGCGTTTCGCAACAGTCAATAAAATGAACCAGGTTGTTCAAGGGAGACTATCAATAAATGATGGAACAATACAATTTCAACCGATACTCTCCCTTACATTTACGTTTCCTAAATGTGCATGTTGTTTTTATTCTGCCACGACACATATAAACGGGTTTTAGTTACTATTACTAGTTTTTAGTACTTTTACGGATACCTTGTTGCATTTTATTGTGTTAACATGCTTTGGACTAGAGTTCCGATTAATCTGGTGGATTTTTTTAGTCACATTTATTAGTGCCGTTTTAGCTCATTGCAAGCCGCTCCTCTCACCCTCTGATGATGAAGTGATGCTTAATGTCCTCAGATGTCAGTTGACATATTAGGGACAAGTTGTGACCAATGCCGAAGCACGGTTCAATAAATCTTTACGTCCACGGAAACCAGAAGGCTCGTTAGGATGGACAACCCAGGACGGCCACCTCAACTCTCACACAGCTCCTGAACTATGAATGCTCTCACCCTCAGGCTACAGCTGACTCATAACCGTCATGGGATACTAGTGTGTGTGTGTGTGTGTGTGTGTGTGTGTGTGTGTGTGCGTGCGTCATACTGGGTTGGCAACAGTTCCAAAGCATGGTTGAAAGGCCCCTTCCATGCTACACATCAATTCAAACCACCAAGCATAAAAACATTTCAGACAGTTGGTCTCATATATATATACTGAGGAATAATAATATATATTAATATAGATGTTGGTGTGGATTTGGGGGTTGGGGTGGGGGTTGCAGTGAATGGGGCACAGAGGTTACACACTCTCATGACTTGATTACAGTGTTTCTGGAATTAGCACACACACACACACACACACACACACACACACACAAACTATAATTCGGAAGCCGCAGAAGCAAATGAACACAAAAAGAGCTGTTGAAGACATTTACTTGCTCTCAGCACAATAAAAGTACATGTAATCCAGAAATCATACATTTCAGCATATATCACGGATTGTGTTAACATATTTTATGTGTATTTTACACAGTTCTGAATGCCATATATGCATTCATATATATATACACACACATATACACATGTTCCAAGTAGTGATGCATAATCCATATGCAAAAATTGGAGGACTGAAGAACCAGGACAAAACCCAATGGCAGGGAATGGGGGGCCTTGTGTAGGGGACCGCAGCAGGTCATTTGGAGGAAATGCAGGGAGTTTTGGGGAGAGTCTGATCGCTGCTTTGCACACTTGGCATGGATGCAAAAAAGATTGTTCCATATATGCACTTTTTTCCCTTTCTTTTCTTAACACATTTGTGTATGCCATATGCAGTTTTAAAAACCTTAGCACAATCCCTGATATATATATATATGCAAGAACTGAACACATACATGCATGCACGCGTGCACACACACACACACACACATGAACATATGCACATATCACAAACATACATGAAGCTACTAGTACTACTAACACACACGCACACACACACACACATATTACAAACATGCATGAAGCTACTACAACAAACACACACACACACACACACACACACACACACACACACACATGTATGCATACACATACCCCCCCCCCCCCCCCTCAACTGTTTGGTTGTAACTGTAAGTGATGGGTGCTTTAGACACAGTGGGAACAACACTTAACAATAATAACAGATAACATTCATCAGTGCTCTATTAAAAAACGAAACAAAATCATCCAAATAAAAGATGCATATCAAAACATTTGTGTGTGTGTGTGTGTGTGTGTGTGTGTGTGTGTGTGTGTGTGTGTGTGTGTGTGTGTGTGTGTGTGTGTGTGTGTGTGTGTGTGTGTGTGTGTGCATGTGTGTGTGCACTTCTTCTGTTTCTAAAATTCATATCAACTTCTCTGAACATACAGAGGAGGGGTACCCCCAAACCGAAACTGGTAGGCAACCTATGCACTCAAAAACTGAAAATGATACAACACAGCCTTGTGCCAGCATTACATTTTTTTTACGCTGTGTGGCTTCTTCCGTGACTGCTGACCACACACCGGCTGTACGCAGGACAATCGTTTCTTCATCTCATCAGGACCCAAAAGACCCAGAGCCCATCACCCACATTCCCAACACCGCTTTCCAGCACCTTCCTCCAAACTCTGCAGATTTAGTTATGCCACTGAAGGGGCACTCTTTATCTCAGCACAGTTGTCCACTGATGCGGTCAGCGCCCTCTGAAAGGTTTTGGTACTGATAAGACTGTGGAAGCAACCCAGCGCCCAAGCACACACGTAAATATGAGACATACCCACCCCAGGTAAAAAAAAGTCTGTCTCGATTCAAACGATTTTGGTTTTATTTGAGCTGGCGTAAGCAACATGGCAACATAAAACAAACGCCTGGTATAATCTGAGTTGTTTGTAACAAACTTACTACTGTTTGAGCACCAACCCAAAACTGCTCGTTAGCTGACAGTTTTCTGGACCCTATGGTGTAACTAAATACAGGGGTGGTTGAAGGAAGGATGTGGTAAACCAGTGCTTGGAGTCTGCCCATCACCATCACACGCAGCAGTGGGGGGGGAGTGATGCCACCCAAGCTGGGATTTGAACCCCTAATACTTCTCAGGGGGTGGGGATAGCTCAGTGGTTAGAGCACCGGACTTGTGATTGAAAGGTTGTGGGTTCGAATCCCTGCTGGAACGGCGGGAGAATTTTCTTCTCCAGGGTCGACTTTCTGTGCTGACTCTTATTTCGGTATCCATTCCACCCCCGTGTTACCGCAGTAGCACGTAAAAAATCCCGGTCATTCTGCCAAAAGTGCAGGTGGCAGGTTACAGCTAAACACGCAAACACATTACGTATGTGGATTTTATTGAACCGTGCTTCGGCACTGGTCACAACTTGTCCCTAATATGTCAAATGACATCTGAGGACATTAAGCATCAACTCATCATCTAATACTTCTCCATCTCAAATCCAGCATCCTCACCACTCAGTCAAACTACTGCCTCCTTCATACCCCATCTCCCTGTCACTAAACTATGGCTACTTCCAGTCGTTACAGGCTTCTTCTTTAAAAAAAAAAAAAATGTGTGTTTCGTTTGCTTGGTTGGTTGGTTTTGCCCTTTCTGCCGTTGTACCTTAAATGTCTGTTGCCTGAGATAGGTTTACTGCACACTAAAATTTATCAAATAAACATGCACCAGCCAATTTTATAAAGTGCTCTATTTAACCATTCATGTGTTTTCATCTCACCTTCTTCTGTACCTGCTCATCTGCACCCACATACACACACACACACACACACACACACACACACACACACACACACACACACACACTCACACACACGCACCTCTGATTAAAGAGTAACAGTTCCCAAATGCTTGTGGAATTTGTTTTGAATTCTAATACATGTGTATACATAATGAAACACAGTTCTCATACATGATAATGCACTTTGCTACGAATCACATGTTTGTTTTCAGCTTTGGTCTGGTTTGTCAATGCAGACTAAATGATTTTACTGCTGGGACCATAAGGAATGTGCGCCTGTACCGAAAAGAAAACCTACAGAGTGTGTCACATGTACCTGTGAGTGACTGCAGTCAATCAAAAGTAAGGAATTAACCCAGCTTTAGCAGTCTGCTGCTCTTGGCATTCTGGTAACAGTACTAACACTCACAGTACTAACATGGAGGCTGATGTGACCCATCCGTAGGTCTAGGTCATCTCATCACTCCCCACAGATGGTTCAATGGAAATCTATCTGCAATGCTGACATGTAAACTTCTGTATCTTTATGCATTTCCATGATACGCACATTATACCAGTTACGTGATCCTCTATGCTCATTCAATTAAACAATGCATCTGATGCAATAAAGAGATGCGGGGAATCCAGTCGCTGAATTAATTAGCACCTTCACTTAGCCTGTCACCACAGCATTGGTTAAATCCTGTCCAACAGTGTTCCAGTCCGCAGGACGCCCCCTGAACGTCATCAGCAGACATGAGCTTTGCCATCACAAGAAACACTTTGCTCATCCAACCATACAGCATTTTCAGGCAGCAGTAAGACACCCACTTGCTATCCTCAGCAGCCCTTTACTTAGCCTACCTGTCTAGAGGTCCTTTACCCAAGCTATCCCGTTCTTCAGTCAGAAACAGGGCAGCTATTTGCTAACATCAGCAGGCCTGAGCGTTACCTGTTGTCACAAGCACTTTGCAATCCAACCCATTCGTGATTTAGTCAGAAATAGGGCTTGCTATTAATTTGACCAGCAGGCTTGAGCGTTGACTGCTTTTACAAGTGCTTTGCTAAGTAGTCCACAGGCACAGATGCTTCAGTCAGAAACAGGGCACCAAGCTGCTGTCATGAGCAGGTCTGAACATTGACTGCAGCCATCAACACTTTGCTAGCCAATCCACTGGCATGTCTGTCTGTCACAAATAACCCTAGGCACCAAGCTGCTGTCAGGAGCAGGTTTGAACACTGACTGCTGTCAGGAGCAGGTTTGAACACTGACTGCTGTCAGGAGCAGGTTTGAACACTGACTGCTGTCAGGAGCAGGTTTGAACACTGACTGCTGTCAGGGGCAGGTTTGAACACTGACTGCTGTCAGGGGCAGGTTTGAACACTGACTGCTGTCAGGAGCAGGTTTGAACACTGACTGCTGTCAGGAGCAGGTTTGAACACTGACTGCTGTCAGGAGCAGGTCTGAACACTGACTGCTGTCAGGAGCACTTTGTGACTCAATCCCCAGGTCAGAAACAGGGCACCCAGCTGTTCTCACAAGGGGGCCTGAGCACTGACTGCTGTCCCAGCTGACCAAGCCACTGGCACTGCTGTCAGAAAATAATAGGGTACCAGTTGCTCTCACAAGGGGGCCTGAGCATTGACTGTTGTCCCAGCTGACCAAGCCACCGGCACTGCTGTCAGAAATAGGGTACTGGCTTCTCTCACAAGAGGGCCTGAGCATCGCCTGCTGTCACAGGCACTCAGTTTACCATGCTACTTGCTGTGTTGTCAGAAATAGGGCACCCAGTGTCTGTCACAAGGGGGCCTGAGCACTGACTATTGTCACACAGCTGACCAAACCCACAGGCACTGTTGTCAGAAATAGGGCACCCAGTTGCTGTCGTCAGCAGGCTTGAGCATGCCAGTCACAAGCAGCACAATGTCAATGATCCACCAGATCCCAACTCCCCCCAGCGTCAGTAGCTTGCCAACTGCTGTACCTGCAGCAAAAAGAGAACACACCCAGCATGGAGAGTGTATCAGCGTCAAAACGAAAGTATACCCAGCATGGAGCTTGCACCTGTGTCAAAAAGAAAATATACAGTGTGTCATGTGCACCTGTGACCGCATTCAATCTAAACTCTACATGGTGCTATAAAACAAGACTTTGGAGCCAAGTTACTTGTATATATATATAAGTAACAGCTGAACACTTGCTGTTGTGACCAGATTACTTGTACTGGGTGGCTCAGGGAGGGTTGTTAACTCCCTTGACTTTTACCCAGCATCGCTTAAGTCCCTTGGCCACTTTTATTTCCAGTCACAGTGTGTACTTTATCCACAATGGAAGGCAATGACAGTGAATTCGCAACATTTATAGTGCCAACTTTAAAGGTATTTTTGAAGGCCCATAGTCAGAATGTGTCTAGCAACAAGCAATAACTTGTTGCTCTTGCTTTAGGATGCCAAAAAACTTATTTTTGCCAAAAGTCATCATCTCCTAGTCAGCTGGTAAAAAATGCAGTGCATTCTTTCCTTCTTCTTTTTTCTTTGCATCCTCCATCACCTTTCCCCTGTAATTTTTGCAAACACAACACCATTAGCACTTGTACTGCTTCGCAATTCTAGGTTCAACTTCCATTGTTATACACACCGTGAACCAACGCCTACTCAGAAATCAGCCCAGAATTGGCAGCTGCAACTTTTTGCCACTTCTTGCACAAAGATTATGAAGGGCATTTGCTCATGCAAACCCACTTCGCTGAACTGCCCAATACAAGTAACAGCGGGCTAAAGGTACTAAACTCCTGCTTCTTTCTCCTCTTTATCTTTAAGCAGTTGAAAGTTGTTTCCCTTGCTTCCCAGAACTTCTGGCAGCGTTTCTCTGCAATTCCTTGCGAGGGTTTTGATTTATATTTCTTTTTACGAATAGAGTGAAAATGTGGAAAAAGAGCCTGTGATATCATTTTGGCAAGTTCAGGCCATCAGGTAAACACAGAAGGTTGAGTCTAGGCATGCGAGAGCAGTGTAAGTAAGTAACTTGGTGTTTTATGCCCAGTCAACCATTACTGTTACATCAGGGCAAACAAGCATGCACAGTGAGTCTGCTCATGAGCAGAGAATAGCACTATATAAAAGTGATCAACAATAGGGTTAATAACTGTTAGACAGTACCTGTGTGTCCAAGACAAAATCTGTCCATCCCAAGAAACCCAAGAAGAACGGAGTACATCAGTGTCGTCACGAAGTAGTGCCCATTGTACCTGCAAAATAGGACAGCTGTTGATATTTAAAGGCACAATGAGATCTCAGTCTGAGGTTGTTTCACAAAGCTGGAACTCAACTTACAATTTTGTATAATTTAAAAAAAGTGTCTCTAGCTACGGCCATGCGCTAAAACATATATGTTGTGTGACTGAGTCATTATTGTCATTGTTACAAGGAAACACCTCATAACTTTTTTTCTGACAATGCACACATATGTGACAGATCACAGCTGGTGCTGTTTTATTGTTGTGGCTTTGTGTGTGCGTGTGTGTGTGTGTGTGTGTGTGTGTGCGTGCATGGCTGGGTATGTGTATGTGTGTGTGTGTGTGGGGGGGGTTATCATCGTTATGTGTGTGGAAAGTGGGGTGGGGGGTACAAGTGTGTGCATGTGTGTGTGTGTACGTGTGCGTGCACATTGTGTCACTAGGCAGTGTGTGCCGTGTGTCAGCAAAGTGTGTGTGTGTGTGTGTGTGTGTGTGTGTGTGTGTGTGTGTGTGTGTGTGTGTGTGTGTGTGTGTGTGTGTGTGTGATTATGTGTGTGTGTGTCTGTGACTACCTCAGTGTCTGTAAACATTTGCCTGTGTCGGCTCAGTGTGTTTGTGTGTGTGTGTGTGGGGGGGGTCTGTGACTATCTCAATGTCTGTAAACATTTGCCTGTAACAACTGATTTCTCTCAAATGAACAATGTCTACTGTACAGCAAAACCATCACTCTTACAGGAAAATTGTTCTGTGCAATAACACACACAGTCAAGTGGACAGAGTGAGTACTACTACTAGCAGAATGAGAGTCTAAAAGCATAGCAGAACCTGTAGGAATGTTTTTGACTATTTAATCAAACATCAACATCAGCATCCCATTTGAAAATAATACACAATATACACTCATTGGATGGAAGTTTGTTTCCGCCTCATGTAACTCAATTTCAAGACAATTGGCTGGAGTCAAAATTGTGCACACACAGGCAACAGGTTTTTGTTGTTGTTGTTGTTGGGAGGGGGCAAATGCAGGTGGAGATCCAACTATGAAATGCTCACCGTATACATGGAATACCATCCCTGAGGAATGTTCGAGATCCAACTACAATATGCTCACTGTATACATGGAATACCATCCCTAAGGAATGTTCCAGATCCAGCTACAAAATGTTTACCATATATAATATTATATACATGGAATACCATCCCTGAGGAATGTTCAAGATCGAACTATGAAATGCTCACCGTATACATGGAATACCATCCCTGAGGAATGTTCAAGATCCAACTACGAAATGCTCACCGTGTACATGGAATACCATCCCTGAGGAATGTTCAAGATCCAACTACGAAATGCTCACCGTATACATGGAATACCATCCCTGAGGAATGTTCTGTTACCGTAGCACTCTATCCCAGGCAGGGCGGAACAGACTACTTTGGTTTTCTGAACCTCTTCATACTTCTCTCCACCCCACTGAAAGTAAAACAAATGCCATCCCAGCCACGGAGGAGGGAATGGTCAAAATGCAAAGTATCAAACAACAGTGAACCATTTCATACAACTAGAAGTAGCACATTATTTATCTTTCAGTACAAGTTCTACAAATTACACAAGTTTGCTCATTTTTAACTTCTGTTCTGACTGTATTCTTTGCCAGAAAATCTCAAAATGATTCCGAAAACATGGGTTTTCCTTAAAACACTACTGAACATAATCAGATAAATTTATGTGTGTATAACTCTGTGTGTGTGTATGTTTATGTGTGTGTGTGTGTGTGTGTGTTTGTCGTGCGTGCGTGCGTGCGTGCGTGCATGCATGCGTGCGTGTGTGTGTGCATGCATGTGTATGCAAGCAGATAATTATGACAATACAAAGTTCTGCAGAATCCCACCCGGCTTTGGGACAGCCTGAAAGTGCTACTATCACTAAAGCCAACAGATTTAAATAAAACCAATAACACACTGCAACTAATTAACAATAACTTAGACAAGTTAGAGACAGAAGCTACAAAACCCAGTAAAACCTCAATCATAATTAAAAGTCAACAACTTAATGTATACCGGATATTAATACTACTAATTACTATATATGAGCATGTGCCAAAAGGTGCTGCTTAGAAGGTGGACATTAGAGTGAAAAGTAAAAGCAGAAAAGTCATTTAGCAAGTAACACCATTTAAAAGATAAGTCTTTTTTATATACATTTCAGGTCTAAAAAATATAACTTGATGAAGCGAGTCTGAGAAAAAGACATTTAAAGACGGACACCTGAATCTGTCGGATGCAACACAAGACACAATGTTTGTTTTGATTTAATCTTTGAATTTAATGATTGCTATCAATCTGTGGGGAAAATAAACATCCATCGTTTATAACAAGACAGTAGAACTTAAACTGACTCAATTCACTTTTTATTTCATATTCAAAATCATAACAATGATGTCCTGTGTTACATCCGACAGACTGCCACCTTAATTTTTTTTAATAAAATAAAAATGAAACACAACACTGAATCAAAAATAGGATGTGTTTATTAGAATTTATCAAGCATAGTTGTTTCCAAGACTGCAGCATGAAATAAGGTCATCAACAAAAAAATTTTGCATTTTATCTGTCGGATGTAACGATTATTGGATGGACATAACATTTCCCATGCTCACAATACACAGCTTATAAAATAACAGTGCTAATTTCCCTACACTGCAACAAAATTTTACCAGCTGATTTAGTAGTAGTTTTGATGACTGCAGCACTAAACAAGTTGCTTGTATAGTTGTAATTTTGTCAAAGGCCCTTTTTAAGCATTTTATCTGTTGGATGTAACAACTCTGTGGTGGACACAACACTCCCCTTTGTAAAGTTTGTAAACTTTCCTTTCCTGTAAAACATATGCACAGCTAATAAAATCACTTAGTTTTCCTACATCTGACACATTGCTGTAAATACTGAACAAGGCCAAAACCATTATTTAAAGTAATGCACTGTCGGATGCCATGCATATCAATCAGAGGACACAATGGAATATGTAACACTGGACAGTCATTATGTGACTTAGAAAAAGTACAGCCAAGTTGTCATTATCATTCTTTCATTAACAAAACAGAAAACCATGTGAATTACAAATGTACATTCACCCTATACCCTATTGTTAACAGAAGGTAAAATTCAATTACCAAAGGCATTGATTTGGCATTCAAGTCTCACTACCTGGAATATCAACTGTAACACGTTGTAAGTACCCAGAAACAGTAATGCAAAATCTGGAAACTGATGACAAAGCATAGAGAATTTCCCATGTTAACACTAATTCTTCCCATCCTAATAAATTTAAAAGATTTGTTTTCAGTGAGTTGGCAGTTCAGCACTGAGACATATCTTTATTTCTCTGCTGTTCCTAAGTACTGCAGTGCTTCCCAGGACGAATCTGGCTTCATGCTCCACTAATGTTGTCCCTGCTGTGTCATTAAAAACACTTGCTCTTCCCCTTTTGGAGCATCAACCTCTTTAGCCTGAAAAGAAACACGCATGTGTACAATATAAGGCAATATAACAACTGTTTTTGAGGATATGTCTCCATATTTATAGGTATGCAACTCTGGAGACGTACATGCATATAAGATATTGTGTGTGTCTGCACGCGCACGTGTGTGTGTTTTGACTTTCCCCAGAATATATATATATATATACATCTATATCAGACATTAGGTAATATTACTAACATATATATCTATATAGTTTAATAGTACTGTAGTTGAAACATAACACAAATACCAGGTTACCCTCTCCTTTTTTAAATTTCTGTTCATTTGGTCTTTTCTCCCTACTAACTTCCCTACATTGTGCCACAGTGTATTGTATTTTGTGTTGTATGAATTTTTTGTCTTCATGTTGCATATTTATAGTGAATTGTCACAAGAATTTCACTTTATATGCTGCACTGTATTGTATTTGTACTGCAGTGCACATATAAAACTACATCAGCTAAGAAATTCTATTCTGGCTTTCACTAGATTCAGCACATACTTTAAAATGCATCTGTCCTGCTAGAAATAGAATCAAAACAACAATATTCAATAACAATATACTTTATTCATCCCAGGGAAATGGGAAGGCTTGGGAAGATTTAAAAAAAAAAAAATCATCTCCCTAATCACAATGTTAGTGTTGTGGTAATGCTTCTTTTCTTTCTTCTGTCTGACAGCGGCAAACCAACTCTGAAACGTGTGTCGTCGTAAACACGGGTATTTTCGCCATTACGAAGTAAACACTTGAACGTAAACGTTTTTCTCTTTCAGTCAAAACACTAAGAAAAACTAGTTCCCTCGATCGAAACTTGGACATAATTGTGCAAAAATCGGTCACTCGCGATCAAAACACTGACCTAAGGCCCGCTTGTGTCATCCGAGAAACAGCTGGCTATCGAACAAAGTCATCACTTTAAATTTGCACACTGCCAACCGAAACCTGTTTAATAATGGTCACTTCGCTTACAATTACGAATGAAAATGCAAAAATAACGTTGTATCAATGAAAAGTAACAATTTAATCTGTCAGACACAACATCACATTTTGATCAAAACTGTAAAAAGGTACATGACCCAAATCGAAAATTCACTCACCGTTCCTTGTTGGCACCATGTTGGAAGAGAAAGTAGGCGCAAAGCACTGTGGGTAAACATGGTCGCACTTTGTGCAAAAAGACCGCGGTCACAAAATCGACGTTTATCCCCAGGATCGGCAATTTTTCGATCATAACGGCCTGACAAAATAAAAACTTGAAATTTTAAACTTGATTTTTTTTATTACGAACGGAATCCAATGCTTTTATTATTACTGCTTTTGACTGAACACTGATTTTAGCAACAGCTTCTTTGTTTCACCACCCACAAGTCAGCAGTGAATAGTAGCAGATGAACGTTTTCATCAGCATCGGAACCGGACCCAATGCGTTTCGATCGAAATAAGCTTATGTTTATTTCAATTATTCAGATTTTACAAGTAGTTATGAGCCGTTTTCACAAGCATTGAAAAGCTTTGACTGTCTCCTGTCAGGCAGCAAAGGGAAAATTGCCTAAAGAAGAAAGATTCAAACAAAACGACAACTGAAGCGGTGCACTCAAAATGTCCACCCTTCCTTTGCCGATTTTCGGCCCGGACTTGGTGTAAATTTTCATATTTGACTAACTCAGAACTGACTTTGGGAGTCAAGTTTATCTTTATTATCTCTTTGATGTATACTCTTTCAGATAAAGTTAGGTTTGTTCAGAGAAAACTTAAACCTGAAGAAGCATTTAGGACCAAAAAATGGATGGTCCTCGCCGAGCACCTTCTGGCACAGGCTCATATATAACTTACAAAATAATAACATTGTTACTAATGTTAGCTGTAGCATTACAGCTAGACGGAAGTTCACCAGTACATACTTTTGTGCAGCCATATCCCTTTTCCTGCTGTTCTGTGGCATTGTCTTTCAGGTCAAGAGGGTCACTGCAGTTAAGGAAGGTCATTGGCCTAAGACAGAATCAGGTTATAGTATTAAATACTTATTAGTTATTATATTATTAATTCATGGCAATGCAAACACTTAATAGTAACTTTATAAATTTTTCACACTGTCACTGTGCAGGTGTACACAGTATACAAGTTGCAACAGCTAACCAAATAATAATAACACTATACTGTGATATACTATTGTAAACTGTAATACTGACCAGGTCAAGAAGAGGACAGAACCACAGTACTATTATTTATTTATGTAATACTTACATTATATGAACAACCACAGTACTATTATTTATTCATGTCATACTTATGAACAAACAAAACACACACAAAACCACAGTGACAGCAAAAGAACATGTCATCAGTGATTGATCAAAATGTGGTGACATAATTTTGTCCTTTCTTTTTTAATTTAATGTTTTTAAAAATTGTTTACTAGTACAATATTATATTATAGACACTATTTTCTTTTTTAATGACTTACTGCCCTGTCTCTAAACTATCATTTGTCTCCATGATCATTCAAAAATTGGTTATTTCTCAGATCTCTGAAAATCTCCATGCAAACAACTTCTACAGTTGCTTTCAGTCTGCCTATTGACCAAGATACAGTACTCAAAGTCAAACTGCATTTTTCTCTTCTAAATTTTGTAATATTTACGATGTATCATGTGAAACCACTATTAAAGCTTTTGCACCTTACTTGATCTTTACTCTTTGTCATATCACTATCATGCCATTGCCAGCTCCAAAAATTGAGCTGCAGTATTTTAATTATTCATTTATTTTACACTACAAGTACAAATGAATTACACATTTTTAAGAGAGAACTTTTTGTTGAAGAAGAAGAGGAGACAAATTTATTAAAAGCGTACAATGTAAAACAGTCTTCAAAAATTACGCACAAAAAAATTATATTCCACTTACAAGAAACTACAGAACACCAGCGGCCCGTCTGGGTCGTAAGTGTAGTTTGTCGTTTCATTCATTGTGTAGTCCAAATCCAACGGTGGCCCCACAAACTGGCAACCACAGAGCAGAAACACTGACCCCACAGCGGCGATGAAAGACACCCAAAACGCTGATTTACAAAACATGGTGTGTATAGTAAAATAAATTACGTGCTAAAGGA